>VYZT01042196.1:0-30226 GCA_013400735.1 Pomatostomus ruficeps | reverse complement strand
AAAAAAAAAAAAAAATTCAGTATCAGGCAGACTTCATTCATTCATAGTCGTACAAATGCTCAGAGCCCAGAAGGCTCCTGCTCGAACCCAGAGGCTGAAATCGAGGACTCCTTCGACCACCACGGCACTGGCCAAGCCAAATGAGGCTCCCAAAGAGCACAGGAGCACTCTGGAGACAGAAATCAGACTGAAACTCCCATTAACAAAGTCAGGGTGACTCAAAAATGCACATTTAGCAGGAGATTTTAATTTTAAAGCAGGAGCGAGCATTGCACTTGCTGGTACACAGACAATTACAATGCTCCAGTCATCCATAACCTGTAAACTCTTTAGTTCATGGCTCATTTTGGACCAAGTGCCTTCACATGGTGCTAAAACCAGATTTTTGCCCATCAGCAGGAGGCTCATCTACTTATTAATGCATTGCTCCTAACAGCAGTACATGATGATTTTTCTAACATATTTCTAAAGGCCCATATGGGGAAAATAACTTGTGAAAAACTTGAATATTAAGCCCATAAATAAAATTAAACTTGACATCTTATTGCACGATAAACCAAATGGAGGTGACACTGAATGTGTAGGTGTGTTCAAAGGGAACAGAGATGCAGCAGAACAAGCTGCATTCAAAGTCTCAACATTTCTCCAAACACCCTTTAAAATAAGCAAAAAATTTCTGCCCCAGCTTAAGACATTTCCTACAGTGAGTTTTCCCCCTGTATAAAGCCTACAGAGCTTCCTGGGCAGAAAGAAGCATCAGAGTCCCCAAAAAACACCAGAAAATTAATGTGATAACTGTGGGTAAAAGTGAGATCCCAGCCTCAGTTTCCTTAGGTATAAACCTGTTGTCCTCAGCATGGCTCCACACCAGGAGTTTATTGACACAACTTGCGGCAGAGGGACGTGGGGCTGGGTCCTGCCGTGGTCCCTCTGCTCAGCTCAGGCTCTCCTGGTGTTCCTGCTGACACAGCTGAGCCTCCATTGCGCTCATTGATTATTTTTTATTGTCCATTAGTGCCATTTCTGGATTTCTGACACAAACTACGACCAGGTCCCAGGTTTATGGCACCTTACAGTGCTCAGCTGCCACGGGGGACAAGACCACTGACAGGGAGGGGACTGCGCCTAAAATCATTAAACCAGAGGAAACCTTCACTGATCTTTTTATGTTATTTTTGTTATGATCTACCTAGAGATCTGTGAAAAAAATATGAGCTATTGAAAGACTAAAACAGGTCGAAGGACCTGAAGCTTTGTGGCAGAATTGCTTTCAGTGAACTGCAGAACAGGAAGGACAATCTCAGCCTCCTGTGTAATTCTAGAAAACCTTTGCTCACAACAAAGCATTTGAATGGTGTTTTTTTCTCATATAAGGAGTTTATTCCAAGGTTGATGGTTCCTGGCAGCCAGAAGGTAATGGCTGCTCTAGAGAAGCTGCTGATAAATCAGAACTTGGTGCTTTTTAAGGTCCCTTCCAGCCCAAGCCACCCCATGAAGAAAAGTCAGTGACCAGTGAGCTCTGTTCCCGTGGTAACCCTGACACAGAGCAAGGTTGGGCTCCACATCCTTTTTTGGGTACATTTTAATCACTGTTTAGGTTTGATCACTTTTCTCATGGCAAGCCCAGGGTTTGTCAGGTGGCACAAAGAGGCAGAGCTGTTCCTGCTCCTGCCTTTCAGCTGCGTTTGCCATTCCACAGAACACATCCAACCCCACTCAGCGGAAAAAGGGCTACGTAAAAACCCAGAAAGTTAAAAGTTAAACCTCAGCTCTCCAGAGGTGTTTGAAGAGAGCAGAAGGGGTGGCTGTGAAATGGAACACACAGGAGGAAGAGGGGGCTGCACAAAGGTTGGGTTTCATTTGCAAATTTGCAGGATTACTGATGTCCCCACTCCGTGGATCGAGGCAGAGCGTTGCCAACAGCTGCATTTGATGGGCAAGGGAAGTAATGAATTTCTTATCACAGAGAGACGTGAGTTCTCGGATCTAATCTTCACTGATATTGGCACAGAATTTTCACAGCCTCTTCATCTACTCATATTGAAGTCATAGTTTTAAAATAATACAGAAAGATTTATTTTTATTAGAGGCTGTGAGCCTGGTTGTCAGCTCCAGTTTGCCCAGCAATGGACATCCAGAAAAGGTGGAGCTCAGCGCCAACCCTCAGTGCCGATCTCCAATGCAGGTGATGTCAAATTCCTCCTACGAGGCGCAGAAAGGCACCAGGCTGGAAATCTTGTGCTGAATAAATGTCACCTCAACAGCAGCGAGCATGAAACACGAGCCTGGCACCGCACACTTCTACTGCGTGTCAAGGTGTGTTAAAGGGCTCGGTGCAGTGATTTTCCAACGGCTGATATCGAGCACCAGGGAAAAAACATCTCTTCCCTTCATTTGCTAAAACACAGCCAGGACTGAAACACACCCCGTGAGGGGATTTGAGGGGTTAAATTGTTATTTCTGCTCAAATGTGTTGCAAAAGGCATTTGAAGAGGCTGTTGCATGAAAGGAATGGAGGTGGTCCTTTTTTTTTTTTTTTTTTAATTGAGAGTTAAAACTAAAAATTCCCATATCCTCTCGCTTCCCTTTAGAGGTCTGCTGGGCTTGGCTTATCCCTCTGCTTTGATATGCAAATGGGCAGCTTGCTTTCCTGCGGGGGACACTGGCTGGGGGCCAAGGAACACAGAGGAGATGTCCTGTCAGGAGAGCGCCCGGCCGCCTCGAACGCTCCTTGGGCAGCGCCAGAGCCAAGCCTGTGCTTTGGCTTCAAAATAAAATACCTTTGTTAATGGTTTCTCCTTCCAACGTAAATGTTTGTGTATTTACCCTCCGAGTCATCTCTGCTGGCCCATGGCAGCAGCACAGGAGCTGAGTGTTCCTTTTGGGCCGGAGCGGTGCAAAACTCGGATTCCTCTTTGAAGATACTCTTGAAGCTGCCCCTCATTTAAATCACGGAATATGGGTTATTTAAGGAGCGTTTAAACCACCCAGCTGCAGCGAACAGCCGTATTTTTAGAAATGTGATAAATTTATTTCCACTGGGCAGTTTTCTCATCGCTTTTCTGTCTGGCCCGTTTTGTGGGCCTGGCACAAGGGAAAGCCCGTTGGAGTTTCCGGGTCCTGGTCCCTTTAAGTTCCACTCTCTCACTTTCTTGTTTTTCTGCCTTTTCTTTTAACTGACATAATGGAGTACCTATAAAAAAAGATTAAATGGGACCATAAAGTTTTATTAATGCCTTACATCACTGATATCGTCTCTGTATTGATAGTTCCACTTCCATTATTGCTACTTAGGCATTTAATTAGTGATTCATACAGTATGTTGTAAACTACAGTATTAGCGTTAACCATCTATATAAAAGCCCTCATTATGTAAAAACTCTTCCCGATATCATAATTGGAGTATAGTTATCCACTTTAACTGACTTGAATTAGATTATTATAGATTAATTTATAAAAAGTTACTTGTAAAGGACATTGAAGATCATGGAATATTAAGAGTGGAACTTCATTACAATAAAATGGACTTCAAGAACAATGGCACTGTCTGAGTTTTATATAAATCCATTACAAGCTTCTGGTAATATGAACAATAACTGTGTTATCTGGCAACTCGGTGACACTTAAGGATGGAAAGACAGAAGGTAAAAAAAGAAGTGCTCAAGAATTAAAGGGAGGACGTGCACTTAAATCCTGGATAAAGCAGCAGAGAGATTAATTGCTCTTTGCAGAGGAAATTTGGGGAAGAGCATAAGATATAACAGATGCCTCACTTGGAAGAAGTGCATGGAAAGCTGTACTGTCCAGAGCATGGATGTTAAATATCAGAATCCGTTAAGATTCATATGAACTCTCCAGAAACCCTTGATCCAAAAGGAGTTGTTATTAAATCACAGTAAAAAAATTCACAGAATTTGGGCCGCCTCCCCAAAAAGCTGTTCATATTTTCATCTTTCTTCTCTCTGCTGTCACCATCTACATTATTCCACTCAGCTCCTGAAATTACATGGTCTGGAGCCCAATTTGCTGACCCGGCAGGGGAATTGCTGAGCTCAGGCCGCAGTTTGGCCCTGGTGTGAGGGAAGATGTTGAAGTTTCTGTAAATTGGGTCTCCCCACACGTAACCTCCCCCTGCCAGTGGGTCCCTCCTGGGGAGCCGGGGATGCAGGACCCGTTTGTCTCCCCAGCTCTGTGCTTTGTCCTTCATGTCCGAGCCATCCCCTCCGTGCCAAAGCCAGGAGATGAGCAGATACCTCCCTGCTCTTTGCTGCTGAGGGATTCCCCCTCTCCATGGGATTTCTCAGAAAATCCCCTCTACGGCCTTTATGTGGCACCATCCAGCCTAGTGGGAGGATTTCAGCGAGCTCTTGGAATCTGTGGCCGCATTTCTCTGCCATCAGCCCAGGCTTCGGGGTGGGCAGAGTCACTTTTCCTCGGCAGTTTTGCCCTTTTCAGAAGGATCTCACTTTTCCTGACAGATAACACCTACAATAACATTCTCTCAAATTTCCCGAGTCCGTTTTTATGTGGTTGAGTGTTTGCCTGCCTTCTAACAAGGGGTTCTTCCCCATAATTTAGGTTTACTAGGCACAACATGCCGTGGCACAGCAATACCACATTTCCCACCTGGATATTTGCAGGGTCCATGGGTGGCCAGGCTGCATTTCCTGTGGGATGCAGAATTCCAGGAATCATCTCACTGAGCAAATCAACCAGCACATCCACCCTCTCTACCCCTGTCAGGTGAAGTTGTGGGTCAGTAGGAAATTTCCTTCAGCACACACCTGCCCCAAACGGGCCAAGAGAAGCCTATCAAAGCTCTCAACCCTCTGCACTGATTTCCCCTATAATACAGAGTCATATCAGAGCCTCAGACTAGAGCTTTTATCTGGCTTTGGACCATCATGCACCCAAAAAATGATTAATATATAAAGGATGCCAAATAACAACTCCTTTCCCTGGCACGGTGACATTTTCCAGGCGTATCCCTGAGGGACACAACTTCCTTGGGAGCTGCTTCAGGAGGAAAGGTCATGGGGGAAAGCTCCAAAAGAGAAAATATGAGACAGAAATCGTCTCTTTACAGTCACAGAACCAGATATGGTTCTCCAATATCAACCTTCATACCCACACACCCAGAGGAACCCCCCGAGTCAGACCTTGGGGGTGTTTTTAGGGGTCTTGCTGTAGGAGAAACAAATACTCCAGGATCTGGGGTGGTGGTTCCAGAGGTGAATGCACAGCTGGAACAGGACCAGACAGTGCCAACAAGGGCAGTGAGGAGAAGGGGCTGGGCTGGAAGAGCTCTTGTCCTCTCAGGCCACTCCAGAGCTCTGATTAACACCGGATGCTTTTCCAACCCTCATTTCCCTGCCCAACAGCCCCTCTCTCCTTCTGCCTTTGGCCAGGTTCACTAGAGGCACTCCCATCACATCCCACCTTTATTAAAGCTGTTTAAAGCCACCTCTTTTCTGTTTTGCTTTAATTAAACCAATCTACCATCCTTTCCCAGCTCCCTTTTTGCCCTTTATTTCCCTTTCCTCCAACTATTCCAAACCCCTATATTTTTAAAAACCCGAGTGCAGTAGGGAGAATAGAATCCGGCTCTGCCTGCCCCTACTGTTTCTTGCAGTCTCTCTCTGGCCATAAATTTTGTAGGAGAGCAATAGAATGCAAAACACATTAGCAGCAACGCGCCGAAATCCCTGTGCTACAGGGTAAATAGGAAATGGAACAGCACATTTACAATTTTGGCCAGCAAAGTACCAGCACTATTCATTGATCTCATTAAAGCCCAATCTACATTCAGGGAAGAATAAGATTGATGAGCTGTTCGACTCTTTAAACACAAAAAAAAGTTACCAGCTACATGCATGTGTAAACAGCCCAAAGAGAGGCACGAGGGGCTCTCTGCTCCGGCAGCCTAATGGCAATAATCGCCGGGTAATGGAATGGAGCCTCCTGCCCTTCCAAGAATTGGGTGTGAACTTCAGAATAACCAGTGCACAGAAAAGAAAGCCGTGTATTGAAATTTCATTTATCCCAGATATGTAATATTTCACGTAATTATTATTTTATTGTAAAAGAAAAAGAGAAAAATACTTCCCTTCAGATATTTCTCATCTTTCACTGAGCATTAACGGGTCTAAACTGCAGCATCTTCACCCACACCCAGACATTACAGGTGCCTCTCCTAGGAACCTGAATTGTTATCCCATTTCTGCCACAGCCTTCACTCCCTTTGGAAAATGGGTTTTTTTCTCCTCTAATCTCAAGTTTCCCCAGCTGAAAAATGGAAATGTTGATACTTGCACAGCTTTGGAGCCCAGAGATGTAAAGCACTCCATTGGTGCAAGGTATTACTGTGTTGATGATGATGAAATAAGCTTTCATACATCACTAAATTATTCAGGAACATCTACTTTGGTTTCACCCCTGGCACTCCCAGAATGCACCTCCAGTGCCATTACTCTGCAGGGAACAGCGCTGGTGAGTAAATGCCTATGAAACTCATATATTAACCTCACTTGGTGGCTGGAATATTCATTTCTTTTTGAGTCATTTCAAGCAAGAAAGGAAAATCTTCACTCTTGGAAATCATCTTTAGCTGACACATTAAGGAGCAGAGCTGAACAAATAATTTCCAATGAATAATGTGATGAATTTATTTTCCTTTTCTCTGTCCCCAAGCAGACTGGGATTTCCTCAAATGTATTTGTTATTCAAATGTATTCCACAACTATCCTTTGCAGTGTTTTTCTTCTGTGTTTATCGTGCCTGAATGTGCCTAATATCCTTCTTTCCTCCCGCTTTCAGCTCCGGGGTTTGTGTGGGGTTTTTGGGGGGCAGAGTGGGGGGGATTGCTTTCATTGATCATCCAGGTGTGTTTAAGGGAGGTGAAAAAATCAGATTTGCAACATCCTGATATAACAACGACGTATGATAGATGGATGTGCCAGTCCAAACCCCCTGCCCAGACCTCCCTGGAGAACTCTCCAGGTTTTTGGAGGGATTTTGCAGTGCCCTGTGTGTCTGGCACATGGAGGAGCAGGTGAGACACGATGTGTGCCCAATGTGCTGCCCAGGAGCTGCTCCTCGCCCGGCGCCCGACGCGCGGCGGAGCCCTGCAACTCCAACCACCCGAGCACAGACTCTGTGACAGAAGGAGAGGAACTGCCGAGGATTTTTTTCGCAGTTTGGACAGCCTCTTAATGTGTTAAGAGAGACATCTTGTCAAGGATATTTTCAGTTTTGTCGTTTGCTTTATCCCAAGCTCCAGAGCTGGCACATTCCGGAGCCATCCTAATGTATTAGCAAAAGTATGGCCTTGGCTGTTATCCTTAACTCTGCTGTCAGCCTGGCACGGGGCTCTTCCCTTTTCCTGCTGCAAGTTTTGCTCCATGGAAGGTGGATTATATCACTTTTTGAGAGCTCTCCCAAGACCCCCTGACCCAGGTATTGCAGTCATTTATAGGTGCAGAGCTGGCTGAAGGAGACACTTCCCAGCAATGAGCGCCCAGAGATGAATTTCCTGAGTTCAGGGAGTAAATCAAAGCTGGAGCTTGTTCACCCCTGCTCAAGAAAAGCCTGAGCACATTCTGCATATTTTAGCTGATTTTAGTACCCTCTGAAATGTCCCATGGTGGCTCCTCTCCGTGCCCAGGGACATTTGAAGCGCAGCCTTACGAGTTTTTGTGCTGTGACTTTGCCGCTGAAGAGCCTGCCCGTACAAAGGGAAATAAAGCAGCTAATCAATACTCTGGGATTGTGATATATTAACAGGCATCCCCAACCATTAGCTGAGAATTACCCATTAACAGATTAATAAGCAGAGAACAGCTGGAAAAAATATGGTGTTATCGCTCGTGAGGCAGTGCTTTTTTCCCCTCTACAGCTTAATTCAAAATAAGCGGCCAAATTTCAACAAACTTAGAGGTCCCTTCTTCCAGAAAACTTCTTCTGCCTTTAACGACATCAGCAGAATCTCAAAAGCCACCGCTACCAGAACCAATCCTTGGCAAAAATTGCCTCTTTGGTGACTAAAATTGAAATAATTCTATTATTTAACTGAAGTAATTCCATTATTTAACTGAAATAAGGATATTTCAGGCAGTTGCTGGCCCATGCTCAAGGTGCTTTCCCTGCTCCATGTGCTGCCAGAGAGGCCACCTCTGGTTCTGTGGAAACTGGCACTTTGTACAGGCTCTGCCATTGTTATTTCTTATTCTTACCCTCCTTTTAATTTCTTTACAATTACACGCTATCAAATTTAACCACACATTTCAGAATTCCATCAAGCTGTTTTTAACCAAGAAGCCACCAGAAATATTTGGGGGTTTCCAAACCTGTTCCATTCCGTGTGCCCCAACCTTAACAGGCGCCCAACACCCGCGTGAGAAGCTGCGTGAAACATCATTTTTATGAGGATTTTCCAAAAATATTTTCCTTATCGAAATAAACAGAGACTTCAGTGGCTCCTTTCTGCCTTTCTTCCCAGCCTCCACAGGTCCCGAAGCCCGGAGAGTGGGAAGGAAACGTTTCTTTCAGCGAGATGCTCGTTTCCCCTCGCCTTTGAATTCTTAAAAGAAGAATATTGTTTCATACTCGTCCAGATCTGCTCTGCCTTCCCCGACTCTCACCTTACCTTCTCTTCCTCCCTCTTCTCGATGACTATTTTCTTTCTTCCTCACTGTTTTTCTTTCCTCTCGTCTTCTCCTGCCTCTGCTGCTCTGGTTTCACCATCTGGTTCTGTTCTCCTTATCGCTCTCCTTCCCTCTGCCCCAACCCGTGCGTTCCCCCTCTCGCACCTTCCCCGTCCTTGTTTCTCCTCTGCTTTCCACTCGCTCCTTTCCTGTCTGATTTCCCCCAAGGTTTTCAAAGGGAAGCCCAGCCAGGGCCAGCTTTCCCTTCCTGCCTGCTGCTAATTGAGCGTTTCATGAATTCCCACTTCTGCTGGTGGCGGCTCTGCAACTTTCCAGCTCGCTGTTCAACGGGACAGGGACGGCAGCGGGCAAACCCCAACCAGAAACTTATCCCAGGGGCCGAAAGTCACAGCTCCCGCTTGGGTTTATTTTATTTTAGCACTTTCTCTTTTTAAAATTTCTTTGCCATTTCCTCGGCTTCTTAAACAGGCGAGCTGGACTTTAATACACAGTTAAAAAATTCTTATCAAGAACCTTTATGCGTTTTCAATGCTGAAGCAACAAGTAACTAAATTGGGAGCCTTTTTGTTTCCTTATCGAGCAAATCTATGCCTGAATGCTAACAAGCAGGTCTTTATATACTTTGTCCATTTGATAATAGACTCATAATCTTATCATGATGTTTCCTTGAACTTGAACTAGGTGTACAAAGTTAAGGCTGGAAATGTGGGAAATTACTAAATTATATAACGTGGCAGAGGTATTACAAGGAATTTCTTATATTGCGCAGCGAAATATTGCCAATTATTGTAGCTGTCAATTTAACAATAGGCTTATTCACTATGGTGTTTGATTAATGTGAAATTATTCAGTTGGCTACCTTGTAGTTGGCCTATTTTTGTGTCCAATTAGTATGCTAATAATGGTAATTATGTTCTATACTGCATGTCTCATCACCTAGAGGGTTTTTAAAATGATAAAATAATGAGAATAAACAAGCTGATGCTGACATTCACTGGGCCATTCTAATTACTTACTGAGAGCACACTGGGGAATCAACACTCAACCAAAGAAAATGATTCTTGCTTACTTTGTTAAAACTACTCTTTTCAAAGAGCATTAATAGTTTGCTGCTGTTTTCTTTATTACAAGGGACTGCACTATTTTCCCTTTTATTTGCCCTGTTAATGTACAGTACCAGGAAAAAGGAAAAAAAAGATAATTTGATTATGTTTGACTGAAGCGATAACTGTTTGCAGGGGGTGTCAGAAAAAACAAATAACTGTAATTGCTGAATTATACACCTTTGTAATGGCTCCCATTTATTTCTTGGCTGCGTGATAAACATACCATCACCTTTCTCACGGCGGGAACGGGGCATTTTTCCAGTGTGCCGGGATGCCGGCGGATGGATGGGATGGAGAGCTGCCAGGGCTGTACCCGAGGGCCTGCTGGCTCTGCTCTCCCTCTGTCCCTTCACCCCGCAGGGTTTGGGGTTTTGGGGTATTTGTAAAGGTCATACCCTACAATTTTTCCTGATAAAAGCTTTCACGTTGCATAAGGGCCGTTATCAATAAATAATAAATAATAGCACACGCACTTGTTTATAGGCTCAGCTTTAAAACAGCTCCTGGCATTTTGTGAGCGAACACTCAGGGTTTGAAACCCCTGTCATTCCTTACTCCTCCCTTATCCAGCAGGAACACCATCCCTACTCCCTGCTGCAGAAACACAGGCTGAGGATGGGGCTCAGACATCTGTTGCACTGACACCGGAATAAAGAGTCGGGATTTTCCAGCTCCAGCACAAAGGAAAACAGAGCCGGGCACAGAGGGTAAAGCTGAGCAGAGCGTGGGGGAATTCTGAATCCTTTACAGAGCAATTTGGGATTTGTGTACAGCTCCATTTTTTTAAAAAAATTGAATTCAGGTGAGAAATGATACAAAAAAAAAGCCAAATATGATAAAAGGAAAAATATTATTTGAAAAGTTACTGCGCCAGGTACAAGGGAAGCTGTACAAAAACTCAGGATACTGGGAAAAATGCAAGGAAGCTGCAGACCTGAGGCAGAGAGTTGGTCAGGTGTGCCCTAGCCCTCAGATTAATTGATTGTGCAGAGCAGGGATGCTGAAACACCTCCAAGCTTCGGAATCCAGGCTGCCTTGGGAAGCCTATTTCAAACTACGAGCTGTGATTAAAAAGATGGTTTGAATGGCAATCCCTACAAAGACAATAAAAAGGGAAAAACCCTCCATTATAACACCACTGTGGGTTTATATGGATGCTAATATTTTACTCCAGGAACAGCCAAGCTCCAGGACAATCCATCATAAAGCTGAGGGGGGGATGGCTGGAAACGCTGTTTGCCAAGCCGGAGCAGGGGCTGGTTTTAATAAAGGATGTAATACGTGACATGTTAACAGGGAGTCATTTGTGCACCGTGTATTGGTTACTCCTGTCCTGTCATTTTGAATTATGTCTCAATATATCTCACTTGCTAAAGGAACCAACTACCAGCAAACAAAAAGTTACTGTGATCTGGGAAAAACAACACAAAATTATCCAGATAAGGGATTCCAAAAGACATTTGCTTTGCACCATAAAATATATTCAACTTAGAAACAGAGTTGCAGTTCTGAACAGAAAATCCCTGGATTTGCCTGCTCCCCTTCCCCACCTCCTCCCACCCCAGCAGCAAAATCTCACCCTCGTCTCATGGACTATGAGCTTAAATTTCTGTTTGGTGAACAATCTCCAGTGTTTATTTTCCACCCCCTGTACCGGTGTTTGTGCAGCCAGGGAGGGTTTGGAGAGGCTCAGGAACATTTGGAATTGCACGGGAGAGCTCCCTGTCACTTCCTAATTATTTTGGACATGATTTTATTTTTAATTTCAGAATGGCAAGCTGCTGAAGAAAGGGGAAACTCTGGGAATTTATTTGAGATCAGTGGTTATTTGCGCCTTTTGTCTGTCAGGGAGATCACCAGCAGTATTTATGCCACAAGCTGCTAAAAAATGATCCCTTTAATAATTCTGGACAGAAATTCTGAGCGACAGCTTCACTCCGAGGTGTGCTGGGAGAGTTCAGCGTGGAGAGTTTGAGTCACCAGTGCCCAAGATAAATTCAGCAGCCTCGTGGCAAATGCATTCCATAATCTTCAGCTGTTTTTAAAAGCAAGACCGAAGGAGCAGGGAGGTAATTTAGAAGTGAAAGCTGGTGGTGCAGGAGCTAATAATTAACTGCTGCACAAAGGTGATCTGGATCAACTCATCTGTAAATCCTGGAACTTTTAGTAAGAGTTGTTATAAATGACAAATTATGCCAAGCTGCAGACACTTCTTGATAACCTCAGCAATTACCACCTCACAGTAAATTCTAGGTCGATATCTCTGATTCAGCATGGGATTTAGCTCTATCTACATCATTAGTTTTGTAAGTTTTCCCCAAATTAATCAGTCGTTAGCAAGAACAAATAAGTACAGCCCAGTAATAATAAACATAAATAAGTGCATTTTCATATAATGCTTATAATAGACATATTTCTCTAAAGGTTCTTACAGAATGTACATCTTTAAGAAACGGGGGAAGATCATAAGCGAGGAAAATCCTGCTCCAAATCTCCAGGTTTCACTGCAGAGATGAACCATTAACGATTTGTAGGTGCCCTGGATTATATTGTTCAATTGGCACAGTGTCAGAGAGCCGGGGACTTTTACTGATAGGCTGGAATCTGATAACGAGAAATACAGAAAATGTGAACTTGGTAGTTCTGATACTTCAGATCTCAGCAGCTGCAGGAGATTGATCTGTAAAACCCAGATTGCTATCTTGGCATTGGCTGCTGCTGTAAATTAGGGATGCTCAAACACCAGCGAGCAAAAGGAGCTGATATTTCCCACAACTGCCTTCCCGATCACTATTTGCTAAAACTTCATCGGTGCAAGAGCAAAACTGCCTGATATTTTTCTCCTACCCTGAAAGAATTATGGGGAAAAAAAAATAAAAAGTATTTTTCCTCTTTGTGTTTGCCGAGCACTGCCTGATGAATTATCTCCGAGCCATATTTTCTTTTTGTTACCCAGGGGTGAGGTTTGGAGGGTTTTTATTACTTATTTAAATTTGCATTGCTGTTATCAGTTCAACTTCTGAGCACTTTTACAACTCAGATAAGCCCCTCCATATCTTCCTGTTAACAATTTCCCTGAAGTAAAAATATGGGGGATTCCAAAGGGGGATGAGGGGGGAGAGAAGTGAAAAAATAGTTTGGCAAACTGCAGAAGGAGCTGACGGTGCACACAGCAAAGCTTGGGCGGAGAATTGACCACCAGACCATCACTGCATTAAAGCAGGACATGATTTAACTAATTTCTCCCAAAACAAGGTATCCACACACCTTTTAAATTCCTCATTCTCTTCAGGAGGGATATTTTGGGTTGAATTAACCTTTATTTTTGGTAGTGAACTGCAACTGTTGGAGATACAGGGAAAACACCTGAATTTAACACCCTCACAGTTTTTCCAAATTCAACAGAGGGGTTGGAGCAGAGAAAGTGGGAGACGGTGCTTCCCCTGGGGCTCCTGCTCCCCTTCTGCACTCAGAATCAAAGGAGAGAGAAACCAGATGTTTTTATTTGTATCAGGATTTGGATGGAGCAGGACAGTGAAGCAGAAAAGGGATGTGACCCTCATCCCCTACAACCTCCACCAGGAACTGCGGCCAGTCCCAGAGACATTTATATTTTATGCCATTTTAAGCCTGGCCTCTCATGTATTTTTGCACTCTAACATCTGATTTCCCAGCACATGACATCAGCAAGAAGTGGAATAGATAAGTATCTTCCACCAAAACATAGTTCAGTGACCTAAATTACATATTCAGCAATGGGAACGCTGCGAGTCCTAAATCTCACAACCATCTCGGTGGGATCAAAGGCTGTTTCTGCTACAGCAGCACTTTTGGGATGAGGAGCGGTCCCTTCCTGAACTCAACCTCTCTCCTCTGCTTCCCAAGATCAGCCAGAGCAGCGTAATGGGAAAGGCAGTGCAGACACAAATAAATTACACGGAATCCATTCATTAATGCAGGTTACGGGCAAACTTTGGATGTTTTCTTGTGCAGGAGTAATGCAAACATCAGGGCATTATGTTCCTTCTCTGGGCTGGTTCCTTTAGAGCTGTAATTAAATCATAAAACACACTTTTGAATATGTATTAATGTATAAATTCACTCCTGATTCATCCGAACCTATACTGCTCACTTCAAAATGTGCAGCATATTATTACAGTTAATCACTTAATTATTAGCTAGTGTTGGGCTTTTCTCCTTTCAAGTCTGAAGATGTAATGCACTAAAAATAACATTTTCAGTGGACGTGAAAGACAGGTTCCGGGCTTCCACTGACACCTCTGATGCTCAGATACTTAATTTATCCCCCAGGATTTTGGAAGGATTTTGTGCTGTCCCCGCTAAGTTTCTCATCTCTGCACTGTGTCAGAGGTGCAGGAGGGGGGTTGGAGTTATTTTGTTTAATTCCCCCTGCCCTAGGGATGGGCCTGGTGGACAAAAGGCTCCAGAGTGACCGAAGGGGGCTTTTCCAGCTCAGCTCTGCAGCTTCTGGGCCCCCAGGTCAATAAAAAAGACCAAGGAGTGTTGGTCACTCACAGCCTTAAGTCACAGCCTGACACCAGCCCGTGCTCTACCTGCAGGCTCAGGGCAAAAGCCTCCGCAAGGAAACCGGACAGGGCAAATTTGGGTTTATTTTCATTTTAGAGCATATTTGTTTTTCAAGATCTTTCTGTCTCTTTGTCTCCCTGGTTTCATCTTACAGGAAATGCTTGGCGAATTAGGAAGCCTCCCATATTTTCACTCAGCCCCGAAGCCCAAATCCTCTCCCCCGTCCCCATCCAAGTCTGTGGTAATTAATTACACAGCGAAAACCTCCACTGCTCTTCCTCTGCCGGAGCCAGGCAGCGATTCCCACTACCCAGTGCCACTCCCAGGCAGCGCTGCAGTGCCAGCAGCTCCAACCTATTCTTGGCTGGGAATTTTCTTGCCAGGGGAAGCTGCGGTCCCTGCAGCATCCCAGCCTCCCTGCCAAAGTAATTGGGGCCAGGCAGGGAGTCCCCAGCACTCGCAAACCTGGGACTGCACGTGCCACTGGAACGAGGAAATCGAGTGCTGCAGCCATCAGTGGGTTGTCATTAATTGTTCTCCTGGCGGATGAGCGAATGAGGGATCTTGGAGGGAAGAATTCCCATCTTCTCCCCGTAATAATTATTTCTGCCAGCCTGACAAGGCATCTCCAACCAGGAAATCCGCACAGAAGGGAACAAATCCCTGATTTATTTCGAGTGCTGTTTAGGCTTGGATGGCACTTCGAGCATGTGCCGGGGGCTCGGGGGGAACTGCCAGGAGTTTTATTCCCTGGCAATTATTTCTCACACACGGCCCTTCCGACACAGGATAAACAACTGGATAAAGTCTCCTCTGCATTATAAAAAGCCCAATCCTCAGCACTGACAGCCCTCAGATCCCTACAAACTCCCTGTCCACGTCAAAACAATCTCAAACTGAACAAGACACAGCCAAATAAGCAGAAATTCCATACACAGCAGTTTAATTTTTATAACAAACCACAATTCCCCCCCCTCAGTTTAACACAGAAGGATTTGTAACCCTCACTTTAAGGACAAGATAAAGAGGGGGTTTTTTGGGTTGGGAGAACCCTTCTCCCAAAGATTTGCAATTATTGTGGTTTATTGGATGGGAATAGTCCAGCTTTTGATAATTTTCTTGGAAGATGCTAATTAACAGATCCATGCTGTGGCCTCAGCTGACCTTGACGTGGGTTTTCCAAGGGTTTTCTTCATCAGCAGAGCACAAAGATCTACATGTGACGTTTCATCTGGATTTTTCAACAAACAGGAAACACCAACTGCCGATAAACACCAGCAGTGAAAAAACTCTAAAACACTCGGCAAAGACTCTCTATATATAATATTTCACATTAAAAAAAAATCAAATAGGGGCTGGAACCAACGGGTCAAAAGTGCAAAAATCTCAGCTCTGAGCATCCGCCTGAGCAAACCCTGGGCTGGGCGAGCAGAGAGAGGACGTTTGGTTGTTCGTGGGCTGCTGTGAGTGGCGTCTCAGGGAGCTGCAGGCCCAAGGAAGGGCACCCAGCGCCCGTGTGAAGGACGTGTGTGCACGGCTTTATTGAATATTGATCTGTGCACACTCCACCGGCAATCAACTCCTTAACACGGACTGGAAAATCCCCACTCATACATCCTGCCTGTGAAGGCTCAAGGGCAGGGGGAGGTCTGGTTGCTCTGGGTAAGTGACATTTCTTCGTGTGTCCCTTGAAGGAGTTAAACAGGGCGTGATCCCTGAGGAGGGGACAGCCAGCTTGGTAGAATCTACAGCAGGAACTGTCGTGCGTTGCTGGAATTTAAAATGGATGCACAAATATTTTTTTTTAAATTCAGCACTTATTCTGCCGACGTTTTAACAACTGCTGCAGGAAAAATAAGTTTTAGAAGTAAAGAATCTACCACAAGAAAATAAAATATAGAAATATCAAGTGTTTTGACTTGCATGAAGAGCCCACTGCAGCTTTGTATCGATGCACAGGAAGCCTAAAGCAAATCCAGGAGTCTTTAACACCAGCTCTGCCTCTGCAGTTCAGAAGTTTCTGTACAACCAACCCTCCCTGCCATTCCCTGGCCCTGGGAATCAGCACCAATAAATGTCAAGAGCAGGACTGACCGACTTCCATCTCCTATCAAAGGGCAATGGATGTGGCGCCTCAGGTGTCGCTTTGATGTGATTTTTCATCCAAAATAATAAATTATGGAAAATCGTGTGCTCGTGCCTCTTACTGCAGGGGGTTTTACACCTGACAAGGTTGAAGATCCTGAAGTCTTGCAAGTCAATTCAGACATTTGTTTCCGTGCTGACAAACTCCCCTCACATTTTACTTTTCCAGTAAAAGGAAGGCAAAAAATGCTTTTTTTTCTTTCCAGCCCCCACTGCAGTATCCCTTGTAACTCAGTAGCAATTGCGTATCCACAAAAGCAAAGTGTGACCCCAGGTACGAGACTAACTAGAAAAAAAACCCCCTTAATTTATTGAATTGCTGCTTCTTCCATGTGGGTCTTCCAGGAAACAACATGGAACACACCAAAGTTAAACACACACAGAGGCTCTTGCTGATCTGCATTTCAGATCTGTCATTTCCCTCCTCACCACTGCTTTATCACTGAGTTGCCACAAAATTAATTCAAATTAGTGTCCCAAAACCACCACAGAAGTGGGGTCTGGGCAGAGAGGAGTCTGCAGCCAGAGATTCCCCTCTGGCAGTGCCCTGTCCTGTCCTGTTCCAAACTAAATCCAGCTCTTGCTCCCTGTGCTGTCCCTTCCCTCACCCCCAGCCCAAACCAGGTTCCTGCGCCACAGCCCAGGGGCTGTACCACCTCCCCCAGCCAGATTTAGCACAAGAGATGCAACCTCAAAGCCAATTTCCAATACTTTTTGTGACTTTTGAAAAAGAAAGGGAAACAGGGAGAAGCCAACGTGAATTCTGACACATCCAGGGTGCCAGTGGATCCTGCAGACTGATTCAACCTTTTCTCCACCACCTCTGCTAAACCCTGCAGCTAAAACATTATTGGGAGTTTGCTTCAGCTTTCTCAATCACCTCCCAGAGCATTTCCCCTTGATGAGAGATGAATCCAAGCTCCAAGGAGTAGGATTTGGATGTCTGGGTCCATCATTTGTGGTCAGCATCCTACAAATCCTGAAAATAGAGCAGGAAGAGGGGCTGGGGCAACCCCAGGAACCACAGGGGCCGCTGTGTTCTGCTATCCACGGACATTAACTTTGACAAAGTTCATATTCCCAGTCTTTCCCAATTTTTATGCTTTCACAGCTTTTCCCTGCCTGTGACACAATTCCCAAACAGACTCGTTGGTGTTTTGGCTCGTGGGCAGTCCCACCTGGCACAGCCACAGCAAAGGCTGAAGTTTTTGAAGCACCACGTCCCAAATATGACTTTAGAGGGACCAGAATTCCTTCCTGGGAGTCACACCCTCCTGCCTTTTCTAAGAAACCACAAAAACAGGAGAAAACAAACGCTGGGGAAAGCAGGGAGAAAAACAGGAGGCCAAATTCCTGCCTTAAAGCAGCGTGCTTAGGCTGAGGTCAGCTCCAACGGCAGAACACGATGATGGAACAAGTTGACCTTCTCTGGCATAGACATGATTTCTCAAGCAAATTAACCTTTTTCTCACCTACAGACAGAACAACAAAAACAAAACAAACAACCCATAAATCAACCAGTAAACCTGTTATTTCAGAAAAGACAGAGTAGTGAAGTAAATTCTTCCAAAATGCCCTTACATCATTCATAGAGACAGAAAAACAATTACGAAGCAAATCAGATCCTTTCTTTAATTGATTGCACTCAAGTTCTTTCCTCAAGTAGAAATGTTGCCAAAAGAAATAAAGTAAAAATCAACGAGTATTTCAATTCCAGGCATCCGTGAAAACGGAACTGCCTCTGGATGGCTGGATTGCTTTGCAGCAGTTTATGCACTACAGGGAAGATTAAAACAGTCCTCGCTAATCCCTTCCGAAAATGAAGCTTTGGATTATTACACCAACATAAGAGATCATTAAAAATGCAACACAGCGTTTTGGAGAGGGTGCTGTGGGTGTTCGGGTTTTGCTATTTGGGAGTTTAAAACTTCTCTTTTAGCAAGAAGAGGAATAAGAAGAGTCAGAGGAAAGCAGCAGGTTCAAAAAAACGCAACCAAAACCCTCTTGTCACATCTGTCACCGGCCCTGGCCGTGCCCTGCTGCCACAGAGCTTCAGCAGGAGCTGCAATGATCCTGCTCCACGGTGTGACAGCCCTGGAACCCAGGCAGACCTGGGCTAAATGAAGCAAAACCAAATTAAAGCCGTGGGAAGTCTGATTTTTCCACATTTAGCACTAAAAGCAAGGTCCAGCCGTGCTGATGAGGAGTGTTGCACTTGTTCAGTTATTAAGGATGTATTAATTCAAAGTTTTTGCCCTAAAGCTTTAGTTTGGTGAGTCCAGGCCCAGCTTTCAGCTGTCCCTGTCCCAGCACCTCAGTCCAAACACCACTGAAAATCTCCTCACACACTCCCTGAAAAAACATCATTCTTGGACCCACACAGTGCTCCTCTGCTCCTGCTGCAGATTTTCCTGGGATAAACCTTCCCTCCTCGGTGCAAACTCCGCCTGTCACAGCACCTGCCCTGTGCTGGAGCGGCACAAAGATGAATTGCCCTGATTTTGGAGCTTTTAATGTTGCAGTGCCACCATTGTCACCTTGCAGGAGTGCCAGAGCTCGGCAACGGGGAAGGAAGAAAATGGATTGAAGTTGGGTTCTGTCATCATTTGAGATTCTGTGAGGGTGAAAACTACAACATCTTGCATCCCTAATTAAGGGGGCTTCCCTGGGAAGGACGTTCCCGTCCCTCTGGCTGGGGGAACACAGCTCTGGTGCCCAAAAAAGCAGCTCCTGAGGAAAACCAGCTCTTCCCCTCTTGGCCCTTCTCCGCAAGTCAAAATAAAATTCTTATCACGATCTTTATACCTACATAAAATCCACTGGGAATGGATTTTATGTGGGTATACAGAAGTGCTTTTAATGGGAATAACCATCAGGAGTTTCCTGAAAATGGCTTTACAGGTCTGGAAAAGTCCAGGGCTCATCCAGAGTCTGTTTCAAGACTTGTGCTGATGAACATGAAGACTTTTGAGTCTCGTCCCATAATTTGCTCATGAACATCTTTTCATTTATTATTCCTTCTTTTTCTCCCCAGGTAGAACTTCTGGCCCCTTGTCTCACATCAGACTCTCCAATTCTTTCAGCTCCTGCCTTGAATTTCTTGCTCTTTTCCAATTAACACAAGGCAGGGATCTGGGCTGAAATCCTACTGAATCACCCGACACAAAGTGCTCTGATGGGAAGTGCAGCCCAACCCAGAAATACTTTCACTGTGTCAGGTCCCTGGTGCAGCTCTCGGGGTGCTCTGGCCAAGCTGGGTGCTGAACTAATGACTGAAGCAATCCCCAGGCAAAAGGCAGCAGAAAGTGCTAATCCTTCTCCTGCAGAAAGTTTATCATGCTGGGGTTAGGTTACAGCCACGGCACGGGGACCAGATAAATCCTTTTAAATTATATTCCACTAAATGATTATCCATTAAGTGGAAGAGGTATCTTCTGCACTAAAAGCTTTGCTACTCAATAGAGCTGATGACAAATTAAAGCTGACCGTGTAAATAAGCAAGATGGGAGCTGATCTGATTTTGCACTTTGCTGAAAAAAGTGACAGATTAATCAATTCAAATTCACTGCAGAAATATTTATTGTGAGACCTGGCAGTCACAATTAGAGCTGTCTTCCCCTCCAAACAAACACTTATTTGTGAAGAATACTTTCCCAGTTTGAACGGAAAGCGCAAGTTCTGATTGCAAGTTTCCACTTGAGATTAAATACCAAATAAATGAAAAGAGATTTAAGTTGTTTTCATTTCACACAAGGAATATTCTTTCTTATTTTTGTCAGTTGCCTTTCTGGGAAAGAAAGGCAGTAGGTGGAAGACAGAAAAAGCAATGAAGGTAAAGACGTGTTTTTGTGTTGCACTTTATAAAAGTTTAACTACACCCAGATATATCTTTTACTGTGCTTGAAACGATTTCTGAAAAGCACTTGGCATCTCAATTTTATTTTCCAAAATACATGCACTCAGTTTATGATAAGCAAATGTATGTGATTATTCAATAGAGAGGGAAAAAAAACATTACATAATAAAAAGCTGAATAAGCCATGACATTGATGAGGTCAATTAAAGTCAGTATTCAATGTGTTAATTACATATAATATAAGGACTAGATAAAGATATGGAAGAACAAGACAAACACACTGAAAGTTTCCACCCTAATAGAATTGTAAATGCATTGGGAATGAATTTTATATGGGTGTAAAGAAATGCTTTTAATGGGAATAACCATCAGGAGTTTCCTGAAAATGGCTTTACAGGTCTGGAAAAGTCCAGGGCTCATCCAGAGTCTGTTTCAAGACTTGTGCTGAGTAACACGAAGACTTTGTGCTCAGCAACCCAAGTTGGTTCTTTTTAAAGGAAATTTATGGGAGTGTCAGAAGACCCAGGTCCCAGTTGCCCAAAATCAGGCAGACTCTGGAAGGTCCAGCTGAGACCACGTCAGGGGGAAAGACAAATCTGGAGAGAGGGAGAGGAAGGGAGCAACACCTGGGCATTGGGGAAAAATTATTTCTTTTCCATGTAGAGCATCCCACCAGGCATTGTTTTCATCACCTGAAGGATGTCTGGAGAGAGGGTGGCTTTTTATAGGAATAATTCCTGAGCAAGGCTCCTGCACCAGCAACTGCGAGTGGATGCGAGTGTGGGGGAGACTCTGGGCTCAGCCCTGGACGTTTTCACCAGGATTAATGTTCAACCAGAAGTTAGAAAGCAAGTAGATTGGATTTTAGCGGAGCAAAGTTGGGAGAGTAAGCGCAGGGTGAAATTCAACGTGATAAAGCCGGGGAGAGAAAGGACACCGAGGAAATAGAAAGTGTTCAAAGATAAATTAATGTATGCCCGGGGGTTGTGTGTGCCACCTCCCAGTAATTGCACAGGGAATGTTCAAGTTGTTTTTTTCTATATTTTTATTCCTGTAAAGCCAGTGTGAAGGAACATCAAAATGTAAAAGTAATCAACAGTGGAAGAAAAGGCAGACACGAGTTATAAAACATCAAATACAGAGCAGGGTTGGAACAATTGCATAATGAAGTTGAGAGCATAAAAAGCGATAAGAAAAGCAAAGGCAGCGAATGAAAAGAAACTTTACAGGGAGGTAAAATAAAATTAGAACAGTTTGCAGGTCCAGGGAGAAAGCAAGAGGCTGGAAAAGCAGCCCAGGTATCTGCCAGAGTCAGGACAAGGTGTTACCCCAAAGAAGTGACAATGCCAAAAGCCTAAAATATTGCTCTGTGATTTGGAAAGTAACTAAAGCTTAAACCATCCCACAGAAGGTGGCATGGAAGAAATAAATCCNTCTGTGATTTGGAAAGTAACTAAAACTTAAACCATGGCATGGAAGAAATAAATCTCAAAGGGTTTTTTGTCCATAGGAACACCCCAGCCTGATGAGGGCTCCTGGGCAGACACCAGAATGGGCTGACCTGGTCCTGAGCATTGGGGACAGGAAAACACAACCCTGGGACAAGGTCCCCAACCTGGGGAGCCCAGGCAGCCACCACCCTCCCTCAGAGCCCTGCCAGGATCCAGACTTGCTGGGCCAAGTCCTCTCCTCAGAGAGCCCCAACATGGAACAGGACCAGAGAAAAAACCCTCAGGAAGGACACAAGAAGGACATTGACTCTTGCAGGAAAAGCTGGAATTCGGCTGCCTTGGCAATTACCAATCCCAACTGGAAGGAACAGAGATTGCACTTCACTCTGAAATCACCAAGCTCCTCTGTCATGGAAGACTTTCCAGTTCCTGGACTAATTCCTGTGACTCCCCAGGTCAGGCAGACCTTTCCTGTGTCCCAGGGATGCAATAAGGTCACCGCAGATCCCGGCTGCATTTCCCCCCTCAGGCCTTCCCAAGGCTGAGCTCTCCACCGCCAGAGCCAGGTGGAGCCTCCCAAGGACACGGAGGAGTTTGCACAATTCTACCCCAAAATCAGCCACGGGCACCCGTTCTGCAGCCCCACGTCCAAGGGGACCTGGGCTGCTCGGTGGGGTTGGGGGTGCCTTGTGTTTTCTGTTGATAACAGAACATCCTATGCTCAGCACTATTTTCAGCACCAGCGCCTGAAGGACACATTCCCCCTGAATTTAAGATGCTGTTTCAACCTTCCCTTCATGTACTCGGTTAAAGTGAAATCCTCACGAGAAGCAGGGACTGAGCCATGGGGACTGAAACACCAGGGGCAGATCAGAGACCGACCAGGGAGGAGTTTCAGCCAGGTTCCTGCACAGATCAGCCTTTCTGCCCATCTCAAACAGGTATTGGTGGGTTTATCCTCCTCTTGGGCAGTTAAAGCACATCAGGAGGTGAAAAGCAGAAATAGGACAGAAGATGTAGGTGTTAGAGAATCCTAGGATGGTTTGGGTGGGAAGGAACCTTAAAGCCCATCCCATCCCACCCCTGCCATGGGCAGGGACACCTTCCACTGTCCCAGTATGCTCCAAACCCTATCCACTCTGGCCTTGAACACATCTGGGGATGGGGCAACCACTTTCCTGTGTTCTCTGTGATTTTATCTGACTTTCAGGTGCTGTTCAGCCTCCCCTGCTTAGACACAAAATGATTTTCCTTTCCTACAGAGACACAAGGGCAGTTTAGTCCTTGCAAGCACGTGGGGTTACATTTTATGTGTCCAAGCAACACAGTACCCCAAAAATGATTCAAACACTCCCCAAGGCAGCCTCTGAATGTCCCCATCCTTTCCCATCCCTCCCTCCCTGCAGGCTGCCCAGTGCCAGGCGTTGCAGGGAGGGATGCTGAGCTAATTCCAGCATTTATTCCCGAGTACAGTGTCTGCTCCACGGTTCTGCCACCAGAAAAAAACAGGACACCCAACTAACCAGAATTTGGGTTCCTCAAGTTATCTCTTTTGTACTTTGAGCCTCGAGGTCTTTTTAAAAATTAGAGAAACACCCCTCAGCGTGTTGGTTTTAAAGTATTTCGATGACTAAAGAGAGCCAGGAGGAAGCTGCAGATATTTTGTGCCATAGGAATATTTCTTTGAAGCTGTAAATAAACAGCAGCTCGTTTACCTCATATGATTTCCCAAAGGAAAAAAAAAAAAAAAGCAAAACTACCTGGTCCAAGAGTTGTGCATCTCCCTTTCTGCTGCCACTAGAGGGAGAAACCTATTCCTGGCATCCCATGGCTTCCAGGCTATTTTTTGGAATAGAATCGGAATTATTTCCGTCAGAGGGAAAGACGTTTGTCCCTCTGCGATAAGCGGGGATGAGGCAAAGGGGGAGCCTCTAAAATGAAGTGGGATAAACATTTCCTCCCCCCGCCCTCCAATAAACTCCAATTACAATCCTCCAACCTTGTGCGTTTAAACACTGCTGCAATTGTTCTTCTTTGTTGGAACACAAATCCTTCCACTGTGTTTACTCCCGTTGCACCCAGGGCAGAGGAGGCCAAACAGGAAGAAAGGAGAATACTGCGTTCCTATCAATACAGGAACAAAGGATGTTTTCTAGTGCCTTGAACTAATTCTGATTGGAAAACCATAAAATTTTCTATTAGCTGTAAAGGACAGGGGAAATTCATTGTGGGCAGCAAAAGATCCTGAAGTGACATTTAAATAAACTAAAAATCCTAGAATTCTGGATTTGCGCTTCTTTTTCTTGTCCTAATTCAAGTTAAAGAATCATAGTGATGAATATTTCTTACATCATTATATTTTAAATGTTTGAACTAATAATGATTCCTTTGGATTGGTGTTCATAGCAGTGGCAAGGTCATTTCACTGCTGTGGAAGACATTGAAAAACATCCTCAAATTTGGATGCAAAAACTTGAACAATGAAATCCACCCTCCCTAAATGTGAAATGTCTCAGACCTGCAGAGCAACCCCCAAAATGTGCTTTCAAACACAGGCTGCTGGTGGCCAACAACGAGCAGCCAGACCTGCCTTTGTGACACAGAACCTGATGGACATGACAGAATTAGAGGGTAAAAAAGTCATTTTTCCAGACTATGAGGCACTTTGCAGGCTCAGGGCTTGGCCACATCTCTTCTGGGATACCCCCTGTCCTTGTTGTCTCCAAAAAGAGCAGCAACACTGATCCTTAAGGTCAACAAGGATGAAACTTTGTCAGTCTTAGACTTAACTGCAGGTGCAAACATCACCAAATTCCTGGAGGAAAACATATCCCAAAGGATTCCTTCCTGTCCTTTAAAGGGTCTGAAAATTGGCTGAATCCAGCTAAATAGGAAACTTTCTCCTGGTTCTTCTGTCCCAACCTCCTCCTGCAGTGGCCAAGGTTAGCAAGGTGTCCCTCCTGCAACCAATTTTTATTTTTTTATCCCAAATATATCAAAGCATCCTGCCTGTGGTATGGACTGGAAGAGTCCCCACCTGCTCTTTGGTCACTCTCCTACAGCCTGGACACAATTATCTTGGATATTGTTCCTCACCAACACCCTCAGCCTAAATTCTGCCTCTCCTCATCGTGCACCAAACAGGAAAAGTAGTTATTCCAATTGTACTTCCAATTCTCTGACAATTAATAATAATTTTTTTTAAAAGATGAGCAAAACAAGAGAAGGCTTCCAGGCTCAGAGCAGGGGCTGCCACTGAGGCTTGGAGAGAAGCACATCCTCTCTCATCAGCTGAAAACCTGGGGAGCCAAAGCATCAACTACAACAAGCTTTTCTTTTCCTGGTGCTTCGCTTGATGTTTTTTCAGACCAGCTGCAGCACTTCCCTCGCTGAATGGGAGGTCACTCCAGCACTGTTTCTGTAAAAGAGGCTGGAATCTAAAATTGGTGTTAAAAGTTCAAACCCATGACCCATCACATCTACAGTATTTTGTTGTCATTGTTGTGAGAGTGACAGGGTTCAGGATTTAAAAACCTGCAGCTATATTTGTGTGATCCAAGTGATTTTCTTCTCCCGTGATGATTTCATAGCAGAAAGCTTAAGACAACATTCCAGATTTTCCACCCTTTGGTGTGCATGTGTCTATGTACACGCACACATATATAGAAAATAGAAAACATTCCCCAGTAAGTTTTCCTTTCGGGAAGGATTTTCACCAGCCTTGCGGAGTAACAGCATATGCAATATGTGTGTCGCTCAAACATTTCCCTTAACTGCAAAGTTTGTGTCAAAATCTGTTCTGAAACAACTCCACAGCGTGCACTTCACGTAACCCTGAGCCGCAGGTTGGGCTCCACTTTAGGGATGAAATATTAAGTGAGCTCATAATAGCTAAATCACTCCATTGTCATTCCAGCACTAAGCCAGGTTGGCAGAGCTCACGCTCCATGATGTCACCATTTCTACCTTGCTGCAGTTGCCAGCAGAGCCCGGTTTGCATAAATTAGCTTTGATCGATGAAAAGTGTTAACATCTTTTATTTTTACCTTGGAGCACACTTGGAATGATCCTTTTTAGTGTTTTAAAAATGCGTACGGGTGGCTTAAGTGCCAGGTTAGAACATGCTGCAGTGTCAGCCACGGGAGGGTGGCCAGTGCCAGCCACGGGAGGGTGGCCAGTGCCAGCCACGGGAGGGTGGTCACTGCACTGGGAACTGGAGGGATTGGGCACAACAAAGACCCCCTGGCCATCAGCAACACCTTGATAATGTCCAAAAAGCCACCTCCCCATGTGCAGGTTGGATAAAGGCTTTCAAAGCCAGCCCTGAAATAGCAAGGACAGCTGTAGGATGGATTTCACCATCCCTCCACACATTAAACCCCGTCCCACTTTGCATCAACTCCCACTGAAATAAATAACTCCAGAACTACGCCACATAAATAACAGCAGAATGGTTCGGGGGGGTGGGGGGGGGAATCATCTCTCCATCTTCTAAAAATAGCTTCCTTTTGGCTACGCTGCTCCTTTATGTCTTTCCTTGAGAAAGCAGGGATGAACAGAATACTGATTGGGATTCACTGGCAGAGGCAGCCTCAGGAGCAGCATTAGAGGCACATTTCTCCCCCAGCCTCCTGGTTTGCAGAAGGAGAGGGTGTTTTCCACCTCCTTTTCCCCAAGGTTGGCTCTGTGGCTGCCCATTCCCTGTTCCTCTCCATCCACGTGGTTCTCAAGGCTGTCTCTGCCCAAGATGTGCCGTGGGGTGGCTGAGCTTCTGAGCTCTCACACCAAATCCAGCATGGCCCCAGAACTCCCTCTGGGCTCCAAAGGAGCTGCAGACACACGGGGAAGTTCTGGTTTATCCACCCAGGGTCCACAACCCTTCCCCGGCCATCTCTGACCATCAATCTTTACCTTCACAAATGCAGAGGTTAAACCCTGACCGGGGTTCAGCTGAGAACTCCTCTCCTTGTTCTCTCCCATTTCCAGATCCTCGTGGATCAAGTGGAGCTGCCCTCACATGAGCAAGTTTAACCTTGGCCACACTGAGTTCACACAAACCATGGAATCACAGGATGGTTTGGGTGGGGAGGATCTTAAATACCAACTGATCCACCCCTGCCATGGCAGGGACACCTTCCACTGTCCCAGGCTGCTCCAAGCCCTGTCCAGCCTGGCCTTGGACACTGCCAGGGATGGAGCAACCACAGCTCCTCTGGGCATCCTGTGCCAGGGCCTCCCCACCCTCAAAATAACCTCTACTCCACTGCTCCAAGAGCTTTGCCCCGAAGCAGAAGAAATTGTAAAGGAATTTATAATTTTTCTATTTTTTACTGTGTACCTGATTCCAAAGGTGTTTGGAAGGAGGCATCACCATCCTCTCCCTCCCTGGGCTGAAGCCACAGAGACTGGGATGCTGCTGGGCCTTCACCCAGAGGCTGTGAGCACATGGAAGGGTTGTTTTCCATCCAACCCCTCGAGCTCCTCCGGAGAAAGAGCTTGGGCACCCAAAATTCCTTATTTTCCCACACTGCCATGTGTTTGAAATGCCCCATAACACATTGAGACGGAGGGAAAATACCTGTGCTGGTGGTGTTGGAGCTTTGCAGGCTGAGGGGAGTGACAGGAGCCAAACACACACACACAGAGCCAAATTAATGGAGAAGAGGTCAAATCAAAGACTATCCCCATGCGAGGTTTATTTCAGCACCCCTTCTCCAGCGCTGCGAGGGGAGCCCCAGCCCTTTCAGAAACAAGCTGTTCCTGCTATTGCTGGCTTGGGACAAAAAGCACACTGCTGCTAACCTCTTACATAAAGTGAGCAGACAAACAGCTGAATTGCTGACCCCGCGCGGCCTTTTCCCCAGGATTTGTGGGTTTGCACAAAGAAGGCAACATTTTACATGCAGCCCTTGATGGAGCTTGGAATTGTGCAGCAACCCTGTTTGGAGTGCACACTCTTAACCCAGTTGTTTGTGTACGATGTTCCTCCTCTCTGATGCCAAACACTGTGGGCCTCTGGGTTATTTTTTTTCTATTTTTATTTTATTTTTTTTAAAGCTGCTTGGTCATACACAACTTCGAGTGCCTGCATACACCTCCACTGCCATTAATATTGCAATACAATACAAGCCTGCAGTCAGGGATGGTTTTTTTCCTAGGATCTATCCTTTTTTTTTTTCAGCTGTGCACTCAGAGCTTGCTAGATGCGAGCTCCAAAATTATTAAACACTTCTTGGCTCCGAGTTTTCTGTGCGGGCAGAGATATATATCAGGTTTATTTTACGAGTGGGAGATACTTAGCAGGAGCAGTTGCGTTTTGAGTAAACAATTCTCTTCATCTTCACTTGAAAATTGATTGATTTAAGATTTTTCGGAGGCTTTTGTCAATTGGTAGCAGATAGAAAACATTCATAAGGAAGTGCCACCTCCCTTTGAGTGGGGAAAAATCCTCAGGCACGAGGTGCCAGCAGCTCCAGAGGCTGCAGTGGCTGCCCCTGCCCAGCAAATCCCGGTGCCTCCAGCGCTGCCCCCATGAGATCCATGAAAACCACTCGAACACACCGGGAAGAGCCTGAGCTGCAGCAGGGGAGCTCCAGGACCGCACAGTCCCCGCTCCCAGCGCTCTGGATGTTTAAATCATCACAGAGCATCGAGTCTCACACCTCGAGGATGAGAAAGTGCAGGCGCTGCGAGCGCCCAACGGGTGGATGACACCAGGGGAGGATGAAAGCACGGAGCACCACAATGCCCGAATTCAACCGCAACAAAACAGCATTGAGGCGTCGCGGCACAAAAATCCCCATTGTGCGTTGGATTTCCAGCCATCCCAGCTCCTGAAAACTACAGAATACACCATTCCCTCCTCCCCAGCCATCCCAAACCCAGCCCTGGCGCTTTTGTTTTAATTCAAAGACACATTAATTGTTGTGGAGGCACGAAGTATTACCTGGAATAACACTTCAGATGCAAATTAAGGGCTGTGTAAAATTATTGTAGTGCAAGAGTACCACGGTTTATTAACAGCAGATTTGCAAGGTTAATTTTCAATTATGTATTTCTTATTAGTTTTCTAGCTGTCTTGCTATTATTAAATTTAAAGAGGAAGATACGTTCAATGTGTCCGGCTTCTGTGGCGTTATTACTGATAATTATTCCTATTTTCCAATTTGTGTTACTCTCATGTCTTGCAAAATTTGTAATTAATGAGCAAATAATTACAGCAGCACTTACTAGAGCTGCTTTAGTTAAAGCTGTGTCAGCTTTTGTATTAGGATCCCCATTTTTCAAGGGTTTATAACTCAAGCATAAAAATTCACTCTGGGCAGAACCTTGTCATGAGAGCTGTCTGCTGAGCATGATTTTTTGTTTTTAAATGTTTCTAAGCATCATTATTTTGCTCTTTTTTCTTAAAGTTTTGGACATTTTAATATAACTTAAAACTTCCAAGGGCATTAAGTTTACAGCACTGCATTTTTCTATGCTCCACCACCTCGGAAATAAAGACATTTTATTTTAAGGTGAAGGCATTCACCTTTATGAATAGGCAACAGGATGCCTCAGCATCTCCAAAGCCCAGAACCGGGTTTTTAATGCTTGGTAGTCATCCGCTTTAGAAAACACAGAAGAGAGCTTGACCTTCAGGGGTGTTTGTGCTGATCCCACCCTGTTAAAACATTCAGGCACTGCCTCAGTTAAGGCACACGAGTGGCCCTTGGAGTGCCCAAACCCCTCACTGCCCGATTCAGAAGGACAACTCTCTGCTTTTGACAGGAATTTCCAGCTGTCCCCACACCTGGGAGCCTGGAGCGCCTCAGGGCTTCAGCAGCTCAGCACCTTCCCAGCAAGGTGCTCGGAATCACACAGGGCCTGGCTGGATTCGTGTTCATAGCAGTGGCAAGGTCATTTCACTGCTGTGGAAGACATTGAAAAACATCCTCAAATTTGGATGCAAAAACTTGAACAATGAAATCCACCCTCCCTAAATGTGAAATGTCTCAGACCTGCAGAGTAACCCCCAAAATGTGCTTTCACACACAGCCTGGTGGTGGCCAACAACGAGCAACCAGACCTGGTTAAATCCAGCTTAAAATTTAGCACAAAGCCCATGCAAAGCTTCTTTTTTGTGTGTGTGGAAGAGGAAACCCAAAAGGAAAAGCAGCAGATCCCAACACCCCGGGTTTGCTGAACACACTTCACCACAAAATAAAATGGGAAAGTGGCAGCTCCAGAACAAACATTCTGCAAAATTCGGGCTCTGCAGGAGAGCCCATCCCAGCTGCTGCCTCCAAGCATCCCATGAGGTCGCTCATCCAGGCACACCGGGCACATCCCTTCATCCCTGCTGCTCTCCTGCACCCCTTCCCCTGCACAGAGCCTTGGAGCAGCACCCCCAGGTCCTCCAGAGCCACTGTTGGAATCCTGGAATCGTTAGGGGTGGAAAAGACCTCCAAAATCATC
>VYZT01042195.1:0-56408 GCA_013400735.1 Pomatostomus ruficeps | reverse complement strand
ACAGCTCCCCGGCTGCGTCCATCTGGCCGATTTCTGATGCCCCATACAGCCCACCCTCCAAAGCCAGGCCTTGCTGCTCAGGGTTTTGGGTTTTTTCCTTTTCTTTGCCGTGTTCAAGAAATGTGTCCAATGGATTGTCTAAACTGAAATATGTACCATGCTTTAGAACACATAAGTGAATAAAATGTTAAGTGTGATTTTGTTTTCCATGTGAATGGTTTTGCCAAATATTTAACATCTATATCATTGGTCAGTGTCTGTTAGGAACTGATGCATCACTGCAGCCAAACTCCACCACAAAAAAGGTTCTGTGTGCTCAAGCGGGGCAGCTGGTGTAAACATGCTTGAGGTGCTAAATACTACTCCTCTTTGATACAAAGGTGAAAAACTTCCCATTTAATTTGAAACCTGAATATCATTGCTTCATATTGGAAATGCAACTGAGATTTATTTCAGTAGTCGAAGACTACAATTCTTTGCTTGCCAGTAGACTACACCCTATTACAGAAATCTCCAGAAAAGCTATTGCTGTCCAAACGATGAAAGTACACATAGAGAGATTTTCAAGTATGAATCTGCATTCTTGCACCTTATTTTACTGATGTATAGTTGGTTATTGCTCTGGTTTTTGAAATTTTCAGAAACTAGCACTTAGGAGAACTATTAGCTAATATTTGTTAAACTGATCTCTAGTGAGCCAAAAATTTTCATTTGCTCATTGACTCAGCCACTATCATGAAAGCCTCCATTACTTCAGAACTGTGATCTGTTCTCAGTTTAATTCTGATTAAATAAACAGTAAAATTATCCTAACTTCTAACAAAGTGATTCATGTATCAGTTTTTAATTTTTTTTTGAAAGCAATACCCTTATGAAGATCATGTAAAGTCAAGTGTTTCCTATTTTGTAATGACTCTCAATTTTTATTAATTTAAGAAGCTCTATGAAACCAACTATTATTACTGTAACTGTCTTATATTAGCCTCATTCCTTCTTGTTAAGACCTTGAGAATTTACTTGAAGGTCGGAGTTACAGACCCCTACAGATTTTCCCCTATTAAGTTTGGGCATCCATTTTTACAAAGCATTACAAATTAGTTAGAGACACAAGAGCCCTGGGTGCTTCACATTGCTGAGGCTGGTCAGACAAAGATTGGTTGAAGGAGAGGAAGAGGAAAGGATTTGTTTAATAATGGTGTCTTAACAAGCATACCTTCTATTTCAGTATAACTGAAGGGTTTTGAAATGTTCCACTTTTAAGCTGGAAGTATATCGTACAGCACAGAACAACTCTTCAGAGCTGGGTTAGGTATATTGCCTCATGTTTGTGCTGTCTTTTAGAGGTGCTGAGGAAATCTAAGTTTCTACGCCCGCTGTTGGTATTCAGCACTGAAGGCACTTCAATAAAGTGTCTAACAATTATGTCTCCAAGTTTGAAAATGTGATCCTTTATAAAAAAGCACAGAAACTTAGCAAGATTGTTCTTCCATGACTTTATGAGCGTAGTCTTTGGTTGCAGTGTGCTTCATACAGCTGTTGTTCCTTTGCTCTTCAGCTCTGAGTATCGCTAGCGGAAAGTGCAAAATTCTGTGAAGTGACTTTTTACCGCAGCTCATGACGGATTGAAAAGACTTGATTTCTGTCGGGGCTGTGTGTCAGAGAAAAATTGATCAATGAAGGAGTCGAATGCATAGTGCTAGTTGCAGGTGCAGTCTGAATTTCTGCAGTATAAGTATAAAACACCAGAAGTATTTACAGAAATATTGCCTAACAGAAAGCAATCAGCTGGTCTGATTGAAGCCTCAACATACCAGAATAAACCAACAGCAGGAACACTGCAGCAACTCAAAATGTGTGTTCACATTGCTGTTTAATTTATAAGATCCTGACAAGAGAGAATCTAAGAATCTTTTAGTGATAATTTTGTGTGATTCCTTTCAAAGTGCATACATGTCGTAGGGAGGCACTATTTTTGTAAGTAACTGTGTGGATGTTCCACTGTACTGTACGGACACAAACACACATAGCTGACCAGGCCGAGGAGCTAAAAAAGAGAGCCAAATGAGAGAGCCAAAAAAGAGAGGCCAAAGAGAGAGGGCAAAAGGAGAGGGCAGAACCCTCTGACCTTTATTTATATGTTCTTAGAAATCACCGTGGATTGGAGGTAGAAATTACCACCTCTCAATCCCACTGGTTAAAGCATCAATCCATCCCATTTCTCCGCCTAGGAGAATGGAATGAAAAACAACAAGGACAGTTAGCAAAAACATGGATAGTTAGCAAAAACATGAATAGTTAGCAAAAACACGAATAGTTAGCAAAAACATGGCCATGTTTACAACAGCATGCGTGAGAAAGTATTACAGCAAAGAGAAACATTGAAAAACTGCAAAACTCAGGACAACATCACTGCAAGAGGCACTGAAATTCTAAGATCCTGTTTTTCATATCTAAAGATGAAGGCAAGTACACAGGGACATTTCTGAAAGCACATGAGTTCCAAGCCCCTCATTCATTAAAGACAAGTTAGGCATGGACGTGGTGTTAAAAATACCACCTGAATTGTGATTTGCAAGTTGAAATAGATAAATTCCTTTGCAAAAGCCTGCAGGAGCTGGTTCCTTCCCTCTCATTTGTTTCTTTACAAACTTTACAGAATTTTCTCTGAGGAAAAAAAATAAATAGAGAAGCCTTCAGTACTGAAAGCATTTGAAAAAATACGGTGAGTCAGAGGAGAAATGTATTGCAACCATTAGCAAGCGATGCACTGGCAGATGGAGGCAGCACAAAGAATGGGGCATATTGGAGTAACACAGAACTGTTCCTTTGCCTGAACCCAGCCCTGGGAAATGGCATCAGCGCCAGGAAAGGGAAGAGCAGTTCCTCATCAGAATAGGACAGATATTGTTGGCTGTGAAGCCACTCCCATTTTTTGTTTTCATGGGCAATTTTAAGCCTTCTTCGTTTGGTTATGAACTCTGTATCTTGTGCTGGGTCTAGCACAGTCAGACAAGAAAACAGTGACATCTGGACAACTGTTAAAATATGCCCAGGGAAGAAATTTGTTTGAAACAGCAAAAGATGAAAATTTACAATCTTATCTCAGAAAAATAGTAAGTTCTGCATTAATATTATATTAAATACTAACATTAAAACTATATATTAATGTTATTGTTTTAATAAATATTAATGCCAAGTTTCTGCATTTTTAAAGATGTTTAAAAGTTGCTCAATTATTGTTGCATAGTAATCACAGAATCTGCTGCAGTTGCTTTTATAATATCATAACCTTCATAGGTACTGAGTACTGAGGATTTTAGCTATGAAAAGCTGAGAAGTCCCAAAGCCATTACGGCTAAAATGTGGAGTAATCATGACTTAATAAATATGGGCTGATATCTTTCTTTGTAACTTTCTCAGTCTTTGCATTTCTATCATTAAAAAAGCAATGTAAGTCACCATAAACATTTTCTTTTTCCCTTGTCTCCATTTTCTTTTGTCTTTCTTTAATAATCTTCCTATTTCATGTCATTAATTTTTTTTACCATTTTAAATCCCAGCTATTTTAATAGGCTACATGACATTTTCTATCAAAAAGCAAAGCAAAACAAAACAACAAAACTAGTTCTGGACATTTCTCCTTAATTTTCTGGATATTTTTATTTTCTGAACTTTTCTTCTCTGATGTTTTTTCTCTCTTATGAAATTTGAAATTAGCCTTTTGCATTTCACTCTTTCATATTTATCTTTTCGATTATCAGTGTCTTTCTTTTTACTGCCTCTTTAGTCTTCCAAACTTGTTTAACTCTGTCTTCTGTCTGGTTTACCTTTGAGAATCATGAATGATAATGACAGAAAATGATCAGGTTGACTTCAAAGACTGAAAGACAATCCTTGGAACACGAAAAAGAGAAGATATCACTGGTGTGAAGGATAGGCTCAGGGGACAGTTTCAACTGATCAAAAAGTCCTTGATCTTGGAGAACCTCAAACAGAAGATGAACAACATACAAATTTAATGGATGTGCCTATGAATGCCTTTGGTGAATCAGGTTAATACCCATAGCTCCATTTTACAATTAAACACAGACAAGAAAAATCCTATTCCTGGTCTTAAACTTGATATTCATCTAGGCTTTATATGCTTATATAAGATTTCTCAAGGGCAAATTTCATCAAAACATAAAACATGGTTTACAAAGGTGAATTTCCAATTGTACTGAGACATATCTCAGTTTAGTAACCTAAAAGAACAATGGCAGCCTGATTATCAGAATTACTGAGTACCTGCAGTTTTTGCATAGCTTGTATGCAGCAGCTAAACTCAGTGGCTCTGGCAAAGAGACCAACATTATCAGAGTAGCTAAAGCCAGGCCATTGGTTTTGAAAGGTTTATCTGCAAGAGCTTGGTACAAGTTGCATGGAAAACCTGAGAGAGCCCTCATTCAGATCTCGGCTTTCCAGCTGTCAACTTAGTTCATTGATCATGGGTCATCCTTGGATTTTTAAAATACACACAGTGCAGCGGTACTATGGATAGTCTTACAAAATACAAACAGGCAAATGATTTTGTATGTGGCATGCTTGAATTTTCATAGGGTGTCTCTGTCGTAAGCTGTGTTTCAGTTTGCATTCCTGCAGAGGTGTCATTACAGAAGCTAAAGTCACACACCTGGCAGAGCCCTACGAGGATGTGGCTGGGCCTGTTTTCGGTTTAGCTCCGTATCACCTGGAAGCTGGATTAAGTCTATGCATACACAATAACCTCTTTTGGCAGTGCCTATAGCTGGCACCAATAACTCCTTCAAATTCCTCCCCAGATCTCAAAAGCACAGTGAAAAGGCCATGTCTATTTATGAAAGGCAGAAGCGAGGTCTGGAGAAGTGGGGTGGTTGGCTTGTGCTGTAGCCAAAGGCCGATGCTGAAACTTCTTGCTCTCCTGCTGCTGGGCAGGCCTTTGGCCATGGTGCCTGACCTCAGCAGGACGGCTGCCTGGATAAGGTGAGTGGCAGCAGCAGGGAAGAGACCAGGATGGGAGCAGGAAAGCTCAGTCAGGACTCACTCGCCTTTGATGTTGCAGCCTCAGGAGGTGTCACCTTCCCAGTGTTCAGCAGGGACCTGTATGAAGCCTTCCTGAGGAGGAGGAGGAGGGTGAGAGGAAGCAGAGTTCACCTCCAAGGTCGTATCCTTGCTGTTCAGCAATGGCACATTCATTAGGCCACAGCAGCGGTGGTGTGGAAAGGAGAAGCAAGCACAGCCTGAGCTGATGAAGCTGTTCAGGGGGATTGAGATTGCAGGACGTGAGAGTGAAAAAAGCCTAACATGTCAAAATAGCATCCTCTTAATTTTAACTGGCTTCCTAATCAGATTCACTATAGAACAGAAAGCTTGGGATTACCTTAAATCAATTGAAGTAATGCTTAGAAAATACTACTAAAGATGCTTAAAGAAACTGAATTATTCACCTGCAAGGTTCCCATCTGATTTTATCTTTTACGGTGATTTCTGCACTGTGATTTAGAAATGGAAAATTACAGATTTGCTGTGATTTAGAAATGGAAAATTATTACTGTAAGCCGTATATGATCCACCAACTAGGAGGATAAACCTAATGACTGTTCTGGGGTGCTTGTTTTTACTGGCAGGAGTATTTTGTAATGATCCTAAGCAGGGCAGGTGCCAGGGGTGCTATCATACCTAAGTAATGTGGGTCAGGCTATGATTGTGATCTGATTGCCACTCTAAGCCTTGGCTTAGTCCATGTCTTAGATGTGGGTTCGGTTTTGCTCCCTCCCCTTGGAATGCTGCAGATAGAAAGAAAATTAATCCTATAAATGCAAATAAAAGCTAACGCAGAAATACCAAGATCCTAAAGATATTATATATATATATATATATATATATATACATTTCATACAGTCTTTCATTAACATTTTTGTCTCCACAAAAAGACATGCTACGGCTTACCAGGAAGGCCACAGCTGGCTTCTTCTTCGAGAAGATTGGTCCGTTCTTGGCTGTTTCCACATAGATGTCAACATTTCAATAAGCTCATGTTTTAAAAGCTTTGCGGACAAACTTTTCTCTTCCCCTTTGCCCTTTCCTCCCCCGCCCATCTGCTGCTTTCGCTTCGCAGCAGGCACGGTGCTGTGTCCCCAGTTGGAAGTGGGAAGTAAAATGACCATTTTAATGAGGTGAAACAACCCACAGACAAGACTGTCTCCAAACCTCTGTGCCCCACAGTGGTGCTTGAGAGACTGACAGTGTCTTGGTCCAGTTCTGTGTCAGCTTTTTCAGCTGCTTGGTGTTTCTAGGTCAGGTCTGGCTAAGCAGAAGAGATTACACTGTCACCCATGGTGAGTGGTGATCTATTACGGGCAATAACCTGGTATGCACATCTATTTTAACAGATCTGGAAGGCTCCTCCAGTGAAAGAGCTCAGGGAGAGGGAGGGTATTCCAGATTTTTTTGAAAAATTGTTCTCATTCTTGAGGCTTTGCTAAATCTAGCACTGATCTTTCCAGTTCTCCAGTTCTGGTGGCATATATTGGAACCAGCTATGAATCTGATCCTAAAGAAGAAAAAGAAAAGGAAAACACACTCTTAAAGCAGAGAACAAATTAATGCCTAAACAGCTTAAATAAATGCTATGTTAAAATAAGCAATTTCAGGTACCATTGTCATGGACAAGTTTTTAAAGAATTCAATGAAACTGTAATGTTATCTCACTAAGTAATAATTCAGTTCAGTTCTTCTCAGTACGGAAAATACTTTGAGCATAAGCATGCTTTATACTTCTAAGGAAAAATTAATGAAACTTAAAAAAAAGAAAAAAAAAAATCCCCACCCTACACAACTCCCAAACTCTCAAATTAAAAAAAAAAAAAAATTATTTTTACTACATGAAGACTTTGAAATACATTTGCCTAGCAAACAACGTAGTTTATTCATCCAGTCTGTGGGGTAAGTCCAGTCCTTTATATGATGGGTGCACCAGAAGGTATTAACAGAAATGAACATGCCCCATTTAGAGTACAATGAAAGCTCTTGCTGGTTGCACTTTGTATTGCAGAGCCTTCAGTTCCTTAAGTTTGTTTCAAGGTGCTCTAGAAATTTCTCTGTTTGTATTTTAGTTGCATTTGGGAACAGCCACCATTTAATTTTTTTCAGTTGATTTGTTCCAGAATCACTGCTTCTTAAGTTTATATAATGTGAGTACCCATACAGTTAATTTAAAAAATGGCAAAAAATTTTATATATTGTTTTTACCGTTAGCAAATATTTTGTAACATAAAATTTTGAGATCTTTAAAAAAAAAAGCAACCTGTCATCCTCAGTATCATTATTTTCATTCAATCTAAAGATTATTAGATGTTGACTTCCACACCTTAAACCAGGTGGACATCCTCTGTGATACACAACTGGATACTGAAAATCTTTCTTTGTCTCACTTCCAGACACCAACAGAGAAAGGGAAGCAACTGAAAATGTTCTGGTGAAAATAAAGATTAAAAGTCTTCCTGTTAGCATGGGGATAGGAGAGAATCAAAGTCACTACACTCAAAATGCTGTCAGAAATTGTAACTTATTAAAAAACTGTGAGGCAGTGTTCCATTAAAGCAGGACATTTTGGAGAGGAATCATTTCGAGTCTCCATACTTCATGTTTGGTTGTCAGTTCATTTAATTTCATGATTTAACAAGCACTAGGATATGGGAGTTATGAGCTCAGCTATGTGTCCAGCCATCCCCTGGACTAAGAAGATTCTGGCTGCTCCTGTGGCCAGGACCAGCTCTGCAAATATCCTTTCACCGTATCCTCCTGACTCCTGACTGGAAACCTGTCCCCTACCACTGTTAGGCAGCTGTAAAAGGTTTTAATCGCCCCATAAATTCCTGTTTCTTCCAATCTGGGAAGACAAGATGTGGGATTTTTTCCTCATTTATTCAGAAGCATGAATTCTCAACAACAGATATAGGTAAAGGTGACAAAAAATGCAATTTTCATAGCACTCCCAACACAAGAATTGCTTCTTAGGATGCTGTGTAAAATAAAAACAAATTACCAGCAATGTTTGAAAAATAAATGTAAAAGTTACATATAGGACAACTATTTTCATTTCTGGGTGCAGGAAAGGACAATGGTATTTTTCACACAGAGACATGGGTGGGAATATGTATGTATTTATCAGTTAATAATTTTTTCAAGGTATTTTTCAGTCTGCCATGAAAGAATAGAAGATGAATAGAAAGAGGATCAGCAGGGAAAGGCAGACATGGTCTGACTTCCAGCTGTTTCTTGTAATAGCAAGCTGTCAGTCAGATGCAAATAATATATCTGCATTTTGCATATGCACTTCCACGGAGGCGAGTAGGAGACTTTTTGGTTTAATTCCCTCACAGCATAATCTTCATTCTGATCTACTCAGTGTCCCTAAATGCAACTTAGGTAAATACAGATCATAATGATTTTGTGTTAAAGTTATTTATTTATTTATTTATTAATTCATTCATTACAGGGGGATATCCTGGAAGTATGTTATTAATTTTCTTCTTCTGAGGTAAAAGGAATGATGAAGTCTTTCATCTCCTGGGTAAATTCTTTGGTCTGGCTACAGGTAGGAAGAACTTCTCCTCACCCTGCAAGTACTCTGCACAGCAAATATTTGCCTTCAGAACGAACTAACATCAGTGCCAGGTGTTTCCAGGTCATCGTGTGCTGCAGGGGACAAGAAGAAAATCCAACCCATGGGCCATCCTGCAACCGTCTTCCACCTTTCCTGGCTTTGTTGACACGAGGTGGAGCATATACCTGTAAAACATATACCCTGTTTGCAAAATGCACGATGATCTCTTTTTGGTTGCTGTTGCTTGGAAGAAATAAACAGTTTTCCCAAACCCACAGGAACCCAGGGCTGGGAGAGAAATCAGAGGCATTTTGCTGATGTCTTTTGTTGGCAGCTCCGTGTCACTTCATCATGCCACACAGCGTTGAACTGTGGTTTATAGGTGCATACAGAGGAACTGTCCCTAAAACTGCCTTAGCACAGGACCACACTAAGTATGTGGCTGGCTGCGTGATTGAGAAACAGACTGGATCAGCAGCAGCTTAAGTGTCATCTGGTTTCAATGAAGCAATAGGACCAATGCGAAGTATTTGCTTAAGATATTCCCAGTAGTTTTATAAACAAAACTCGACTGTGCTAAGAAAACCAAAAGTGTGGGACTAGTATTTTTAAAGTGGGCAAGACTTGCCTGCCTTGTACCTTCTGTCAGAGCAAAAGCTGGCTTTGAGGGTCTGTAATGGGACTATTGCAGGCTTCAGAGTACTGTCCTACAGAGTGGTTTTTTCATCGCTGAAGAATATGGTACATTGCTTTTGTTTATGAGATCATCTGCTTGTAAGTACCTGCCTGAAATAATCCATTCTGAGTCCAATTTTTGTGTAAATGAATTTTATATATGCAAGTGCACAAATCTTCATGCACGTGCACACACAGAGATGTATGTTCTATGCATATGTGAGGACACACACAAGCTCACATGATACACACATAGAAGCACAGAATCACAGAAGGTTTGGGTTGGAAGGAACCTTAAAGGTCATCTAGTTTCAGCCCCCTGCCGTGAGTGGGGACACCTTCTACTAGACCGGGTTGCTCAAATCCCCATCCAATTTGCACTTCTGATGGGTTTTCAGCCCAAATACTTTGCTGAGCGACTCCACGATGTTCCAGTATAAGTGGCTGTGCAATTTAGCAACAGAAGCCAAGCTGATGAGAGAACGTAATGGGTCACAGCGTGGGCAGTGATGGAGATTAGGCCTGCTGTAGATTAGCTCAAAGTCGTCCAAGTGCCAGGAGTGCCTGCTGTGTAAACTACAACCCTTCTGTAAAAACACTGCACTACAGCTTGTTTGCTTTCAGGAGCTCTTTATCAACAACCCCGGTCTAATGTACTTATCAAGACTGCCACACATTAGAAAAATAGCCATCAGACCATGGCTGAACTACCACGGAATTTGCCCAGAGGGCTCTCTCATGCATCATATATGAAGTTTAAATGAAAGTCGCAGAGAGGATGCACATTGTTCACAACCTTTCCTGAAATTTCTTCAAACTCTTTGAACAGTAACAACAGCCTGATTACTTCTACATCAGCCCATCTTTTTAACCCCAAAGACACAATTTACATGAGAGTTATCTTTACAGAATAGACTAGAGAAAAACCACTCCCAGACAGTCGATATAATCAGGACAAAATATCCTTGCAGTTCCTGAAATGTGGAAGGCAAGTTACTATGTGCTTTAGATCTTGTCTTCAAAATCGTGTATTTCCCTTTCCATTGCAACCCATTCCCACAGGAAAGAATTGAGGGGATGAACTTTGTGCAAAAGTTGACTTTCTGTCATGACAGTGCATGTGGTTCCTGTCCCTTCCCTAAAGCTGATCCATCCAGAACACAAAAGCACTTGAACTCTCAGAAACACTGGCCCAGTAAAAGAAGGGATGTTTGGCAGGAAACATGGTGAAAAAAGGTGATTCTCTAAATTTCTGGACATTTCTAATACGGTCAGCTGTCAAAGAAATATTAATAGACAGTAAGTATATCTATAAATAATGTAACACAACATAACATAGTAGAGTCCAGAGCATGTATTTTATTACTACTATATAATATGTAATATAATATGTGGTAGATATGGTATATAATATGCTATATATCATACATATCTTCTATCACATACTATATATATGTGAGTGTGTATATATTATATATATTTATATATTTATATATATTTATATATTTATATATAAATATTTATNAACTGAACTTTTATGCTAATCTTACATGTCTGTATTAGCAGTATAACTGGAAAAAAAACCCCTGTCCCAGAGACTTAAAAATATTCAGGGATTATCAGGTGCATGTATGAAAGCTAAATCAGGTATTTTTTCCTCAGCTTATTAGCTGTTCATCTACAGTTTATGGTACTTGCTTTTAATGTTTTTAATGTCTTTTTTTTTTTTTTTTCCCTAATCCCCTACTAGCTCTTAACCTCCATCCTGTAAATTCACTTAATTCTTCCAGGGCAGAGGAAAAGTCCTTTGAATGTCAGACAAGCATGGCACATTTAAAAGCCAAGCTGCAGGAGAAATAATACAGTTTCTAAATTATTGTGTGGTAAATCACAAAAAGACCCATGATAACTGCCCAATAATTCATTCTCTGACTGCATCCACATAGCACAGCAAAATATTTAGTTCATGAGACAGCAACGATATCTCGTCATCTTTGTAGAAATACAGTCTAAACTTACGTAGATGGAAATAATTTACAATTACAATTACAATATACAATTTGAATTTGGAAAATTGGTATTGCAGAATAACCATGTTACAGATGAAAAAAAAATAGTAAAAGTATCTGTGCAGATGCAGGCTTTGAGTTCAATCTTGAATCCCTCTCACTTCTCTGTATGTTTCCCTGAGTCTCAGGTCAGCTAACCAGTGGTGATGCTACCTGTAACGCAGCCTGTAAGTTCAGGATGACTGTAAAGCTTTGATTCACCCTAAAATTATTAAATTATCATAATTATTAAATTATTACAACGCTTTTGTGGGGGCTGGTGTATATTTACCCTCTGCATGTGTAAGAATGTGTTTTTATTAACTCTCAGTCCTGTATACTTAGGCAAGGACGCTGAACTCTGACTGCATTCTTATCATGCTTTTTGTTGTTAATAACCATGCTCCAGACCAAAATAAGCCCTCAGCTACACCCAAACACCTTTGCTCTCTGTGTTAGCTTTGCACACACCCTGGCTGAACCTGCACTTGGGCAATTGCTTGCAATTTCCCCGAGGAGCCGCAGGAGAAAGTTAATGCCCAGCTTAACTTTGCCATTAAGAGCAGCAGGTGTGATTTAGCACGCTCTAGAAGCAGAACAGTTGCTGAAAGTTTTTGTCCTGTCATTTTACATGGTCGAACACAGGATAAATCCACATTTTCGGACAAATTTTGGCATTGCCATTATGGGTTCTCAGTGCTCTGCTTATGTAAATCAGTCATCACAACCAGTTCGACCAGTCCCTTGAGAAACACCATTACATACGGAAGTGAGAGTCTGCCGGTGCATTTCCACATCACTGAGTTAAATAATGCTCTGGTCAGTCTCATAACTCGCCTGCCATGCCTCTCACCTACCACGGCTGCTTCGCTCTGCCACCTTGCCCAGGGCTGACTCTGGAAAACAAGATTAATTTGAAGATGAACAGAGACAGCACCTTGGTTGTACTCTGCAAGCCAAGAACATAAAACACAGTGGCTCTTTTCCATAGCCATCAGAGAAATTGCTTGCTTGATGGTTATTTTTGCCCAAGTTTCTCTGACTGGAGAAAAGATAATAAGTATATTTTGTGTTTGGTGGCCTGCTTGGTGAGATGGATTTGAAATTCAAACTTCCCTGTGCTGGAGATGAGAGCAGGGGGGAGTAGGGGATGAAGCAGCACTGCAAATACTCGATATCATTCCTTTCTGCAAGGAAAGGTGATAGTTGGAGAGGATGAGCTGAATGTAACAGCTCATTAAAGTTCCTAATACAGCAGTGTTTTAGAAGGTGTAGGGATGAATACAACGGGGAAAAAAATGCAGGGAAGCCAAGGAAACTGGCTTGGGCATATGCTGGACCTGACTGCAGCGGATGCTTTGGACATGAACACTCACCAGCAAATGCACCAATCATTTGTAGACACCCACTCAAGACTCCAAATATTTCATGTTGTGCTGTGGCCATCACCCAGGCTGGGGACAGTTGTGTCAGGACAGCCCAAGAGTTCAGAGCAGGTAACTTCATAACTCCCTGCAAAACATCCTGTGGATGTGCCCTGTGATTTGATTGCTGCTGGTAACTATTTTATCTGTGTTAATAGCTGGTCTAGGTATGTCTGCACAGAGTGCCCTGAAGGTAAACGGGAGAATAGGAAGGATAAAGGTAGGAAGAGGAAGAGCTGGAAGTAGCAGAAAATCAAGTGAGGATTTTTTTATAATGGATTTATGGTTTCAGAGACCTTTGTCAATGATATGAGAGAATATTTCCCGCTGTGGTGTTGCCATTTGATTCTGCCCATTTGGTGGGAGCATTTTTGTCTCCCTTAGGTCCCCAAAAGACTCGAGTCTTCATATTCCACTTGCACTGATTTATATCAACTGCCTTGGTTTTCATTTATTTTACTTCTCATTTAGTTTTCTAGAGCAACAGAACTCATCTCCTTAAAGTTTAACAAAACATAACTCCTTGGTGTCTCAGAAAAAATCGAAATGGCAATTGGCAGGAAAGCATAATATAAAAGCAACTCAGATTGGATTATATTCCTGTTTATGTTACTATTTTCCACTAGACTAATTCTGGGGGAACTGTTTCTACCTCTTCAAACTGTGAGTGTTGTGGGGGTAAGCAGAAAAAACCAAACCCCAAACAACCTCCCAGTGTAAGCCTCCACACACTTCTGTGTGTGCAATACCAGGTTTTTGTAAACTGTCACCTTCTGAAACGTTCTTGCAGCTTTAAGACAAACTGAATTGTCTGCCTTCATGGCTTTAATAAGGAAGGGAAAAAAAGATCTTCTCCCTACTATAAAAGTCTTAAATCCCCCTAGATTTCAGGGCTGAATGCAGTTTGCTGTGTTTTACCATGACTTATCAATTATTTTGATGAAAAGGGTTTTTTTCCCCACAGAAGGCACAGTAATCTGCTGCTTGGATGCCCTGGCATCGGTCCCAGCAGCCCTGCAGGTATTGTGGGAGGAGGTCAGCTCCCCCTTGGTGGGGCCAAGCTGTGTTGGTGCTTCCCGGTGCTTCTGGCAGAAACGCAGCTTGTGGTTCAACAGAAGGGCCCTGTGCACTTCCCCAACACCAACAACCAGCCTGACACACCTGGTGTAGTGCCAGGCACTGCAAGCACCTCTGGAAAGAGATGTGAGAGATGGGTTTATTCAGCTCACAAAGTGGGTCCTTCATTTTCTTTCCCCATAAATAAGGTTTCTGTATATATGACCACAGCATCAAAAGTCTGGTTCTCTGGCTGCTGCTCCTGGCTTGTCAAGCTTTTCACTGCTGTTCACTTTTCACAGCCTGTAAATGCACAGAAACATCTGACTGTGAAATCTGTGACTAACATCTTATTTTTTGGGTACACAGTGCCATCTAGCCCCTGACTAAATAAGCTAGAGAGGGGTTTTCAGAGTTCCTGAAATGCTGTTCATCCTACAGGAAAAGCTGCAGAAACAGCTTCTTTTCAGCCCAATATTTAACCCTCGTTGCACTTTTCTCCTGTCCTTAAACCTTCTACATCCCACCATCTGCAGGCTTGATTTCTGCTTGGTTTCAGGTGGTTACCTGCAGAAGGCTAAAGATCTTTTTAGCTGGCATGTCACTTCAGTTAGTGGCAGCCATTTGACCAAAACCAACCCCTTCACCTGCTTGGATGCCCCTTCCTGCCTGACTTTACATTCACCCTTTTCAATCCGTCTCTGGTACTGACTTAATCCAAAGGATGAGCTGGCGTGCTCTGCTGGCTGGCCAGACAGCCACGTGTAGTAAGCAAAGAGCTAGAAACCCATTACATCTCTCAAAAAATATAGATCATATCTTTTCAGCGTGCAGCAGATAATCCTCAGGGTGACGGCCTGTGGCCTTGTCATGGCACGGAGCTGAATGGATGTGCTGGGAACTGAAGCAATAAACCAGACCAAAAAGGCAAAGGAGGGCCTTGCTTCCTGCTGCCACCGCTCCCTGTGCCTTCCTGCAGCAGCCCAGGGAAGCCTGCCACTCAGCAGGGATGCTCCTGCTGTGGCCAGTGCCCTGGGGGTTCCCCGTGGCACTCTGCTGCCCTGCTGGGCTCCCTAAGGTTGGAGAAGCTACACTTCCCAGTGGAGCAGCCATGTGCAAAATGTGGGAGACCTGCCCTGCTAAGCACCTGGAGAAATTTTCATTACCACAACGCTGAACCTGGTGAGGATTTTTATTCCTGGGCAGATGTCAGCGGACTTTTGTTACATTTTTTTTCCCCAGAGATTTTCAGTGACAAAAGCTCAAAACATTTAATGGAAACTGAGCCTTGTCAATAAAATGCTGTTTGGAATGGAGCTTGCTTGCTTGGAAAATATTTTGAATGCCAAATTTTGCCTAACTCTGAAAAAGTTTCCTTTCTGGCATTCTTTGATAAGGAATGTAGTTAGCATCTGTATCTGGTATAAGTGATTAACTCCTGGATTAACATCTATTGAGGTGAACGGGGCAGTTCACACATCTCGTCTAAATCAGGATGTGTGAAAAAATCAGGCTGGCTCTAGCTGCTAGCTAATCACGCTAGCTAGTGCTGGTTAACAGCTCCAGGAATGGATATGCTATCCATATTACAGTACTATGGGGCATATTACAGTTCTCTGGGCTGACAAGAAGAGATAGAGTGGTTATTTATGTCCTACAATATCAGGTGGAAAAAAAAATCTGCATCTGAGTATCAGTGTTTCAAAAATCATACTTTAGGAACTCTAAGCTAATAAAGCTGGACCCATCATGATTCAATAGCAGCATGTGATGTTTCTAATATGACTGGCATTTAGTTTTGTTTTCAACAATTGCTCGCGTAAGAGCAACCATTTGAAATCTATTTTAAACAGAGGACACAGAATACGCCGATTTAATACACAATGATCCACGCTTTCCAGGTAAGGGGACAAAGGGCATTTTAAAATCCCACTTTTGTGTATTTTCCTCAGGCAGCATACATAGATTTCCTTTTCTTTGACAGAGGTGTTTGGCAGTAGCCTCCTCCTTATATGTGGACGTAGACTATTTCACACGTGTAGCTCATGATCTTGTACCATCACAGTTGTAACAAGAAATGTGTGACAACTACTAAAAGTACCCCAGGGCCAGGCAAAAAGCCACTCAGTGCCCAGCTCGAGCTAGTCTGTAAAAAAGCAGTCCACAGAAAGCCACTAAGTGGTGGTTTAACACACAAGCAGATATTACACAAGATTTTTACACGTTTCAGTTTGTTATTTGCAGACAGGCAGCACCAGCTTTAGTGCAGCACCCCGAAAACCCCAGCAGGTTTTTTTTTTCCCAGCCAAGGAGAGAAGAGGTGTAATGATGCTGTGACAAGCGTCAGACCTGTGAGTGACTGGGGAAGAGTAATGGGGGCATAGAGGCAATTGATGGTCTTAATGCTTGGCTGCAGCCTGCTATTTGAGCAGCGTACCAAACAGCAACCCTGAAGCCTTCCCTTTCATGTCCGTGCGTCCAGACAGCCAAACTCTTGCATGGTGTAGGTGTACAACCACACAAGGTGCATCAGTACCAGTTCAAGCTTGCCTGGAGGTGATAAACTGAAAAGTAACCTGAGAACAAAAGAAAAAAATCGTTTCCAGTGTTGTTGCCAGGAGAGCTGTGGCACTGCTGGGAGTGCTGGCCCCTGCAGCAGGTGTCCCGGCTTTGGGTTAGTCCCAAGAAGGATCTAAAATGGTCTGAAGGTGCCTGAAATCCTCGTATCATAAAGCCATCTTTGTGCAGGAAGCCATAGCCAGCATCCAAATTCGCGGTGCTTACACATGCAACTTGTTCTTGTGAGCAGTAGATGGCACTCTTTGGATTAAATTGCTCTGAGAAATTTTTATATTAATAAAAACAGGCACATACCCACGCACATGCACACACACACACATGCAAATATTTAGTTGTCAGAAAAATATATAAAATAAAAATCTGTTTCTCTGAAATTTTACTTAGGCACCATTAAAAAAAAACCAACAAAAAACCAAAGTGAGAACAAAGTCTAATCTAATTTCCAGGATTTTGCTATTGCACTGCGTGATTTCCAATGTTCTCATCTCTCTTTTTGACTCCTAAATGTACACAGACACCTTTTCTTTCCATCTTGCCTTCCAATAACACCTTTCAAAGCTGCTAAATTACCTACACAGATGCACATCCAGTGCCAACCTGAGAACCAGCCTTTCTTACAGCTTTTCCCCAACGTGTTCCCAGTATAATAATGGGGTGGGATGATGAATTTTCTCCTACCCTTTTTAAAAGTGGGAAAGCACAAACTCACACAAGGGCTGCCTACATGAAGCCTGTCCTGTTTGGTCTTTGCTTTCCCATCTCCCATTTTATCTTCCTTCTCTGGTCTCTCCAATGAGCTCCATGGAGGCCCTGCTGGTGGGCTTGGTTTTGATAAGATCCAGGAAAACTCCAAACTTCAGCTCTGTGTGCTCATAGAGGAGCACTGTGCTTGTTAGAATTCACACCACAGGAAAGTAAACCATGTGTTGCTTTTGCCTGGGGTTTTTTTTTTTTTGGTTTTGCTGTATTGTTTTTTATGTTTGGGTTTTTATTTTCATTCCTGAAATTCTCTTTCAAGGAGGTTTTCTGAATTCACAGCAAGCTCCACCTGTGGAACTGCTGCTCACAAGAACAAGTTGCATGTGTAAGCACCGCGAATTCGGATGCTGGCTATGGCTTCCTGCACAAAGATGGCTTTATGATATGAGGATTTCAGGCACCTTCAGACCATTTTAGATCCCTCTTGGGACTAACCCAAAGCCTTATGACTCTGCTGAGGTCGTTGACTCGTTGAGATACGCAACCGATGCGCTGTAATTCCTGCCGGTACATCCAGAGAGCAGATGGCCAGCCCAGTTAATCTCCTGCTGTAGCTGAAGCCGTGGATTTCTCCAGGAATCGCTATGCAGTAATACAGCAATGGATATTTGTGTGGCAGGGCTAAGGAACACCCTAACCTGATGCTACAGCAAATCCTTGGTGCACATCAGCTTGTGCTGGTGATAGCAGGGTGCTGGTCCTACCGTGCCTGTGCTGGGCAGGCAAAGACTGTCAGGACAGCTCCTGGCATAACTAACTCGGCATCTTGGTTCACTCGCACCTATGCCAGGTCACAAACGTTCTGAATCAGGTGCTCTGTTGTACAGCAGGAAATATTTTGGAAAAAAAAAAGATTCATAGTGCTTCTTTAGGAGCAGAGTCTGCTTCGAGGCTCTGCTGGCAGTTTGAATCCACAGGTTTCAATTCTGTCATGTGGATTTACAGAGAGGTGAAACACTTGGAAAGAGAAGTTGGCCAGTATGATTTATACACCAAGTTTTCCCTCTTTTCTCCTTACCAACTCTGGTAAGAGGTGGGAAGAAAAAGGACTTTGCCCCAGATTATAGCCAGTCAGTGCATAGAAGATAATACTCAAATGCTATTAGCATATTAACTTCTGATGTTTATTTTGTTACTGGAAGCTTTTAAAATATTTTCAGTTTAGACTATTTTTTAAAAACAGCTTTTATTATTTTTATCCCTCAATCCTTCAGTTTCCAGTAATAAAATGCAATTCCTGACATAAGTCCAAAATGCCATTGTGTTCCGCCATAAGTCTCAAGGGCATCTTCTGCAGCAAATGGAAGTATTAACGGAAGAAGTGAGATGTAGAGAGCAAGCTGGTAATGTTTATTGGGACTGAGTCCCTAGTGACAACATCTATCATTAGCACTAGATATCCTACCCTTTGGAGAGTCTGAGGTGTCCAGTGGCATCCAAAATCTCCTAAACTGACTCCAGAGATTTTGACATTTCTGTTTTATCTTCCCTGTCCTTTTTCAAACCTTTCTTATTGCTTGTTGTATAACACTGAGTGCTCCTCCTGAAACTGAATAATACCTTACACGGCCATCCACAGCAACCTCTTCACCCAGGAAATGGTTGCCATTGTGTTCTCCCACCCTTGATGCCCTTAAAAATGAAATAATGCTCACAACTTCAGTAGCACTTGGGCTCACCTCGCTTTCCACCCTCATCTCTCTCTGACAATGAGCTGCTGGCTGCACTGCCTGTGATGAGTGCTACTCTTCCATCCTCTGTGCTGCCTTCCCTTCTTTCCCCTGACTCTGCCTGCCAGATGTCATTAATCACACTTGTGACAGGCCACAATAAGACTTTTCACCATTCTTTTAGCTCAGGTTCCTGCCCATGTCTCTTTGATATACCCAGCACTGAATTGCTCTAAAAGCAGTTCGTGTCTGTAGAAATGAAGGAAGATGTAATGGTCCTTCACAGACTCCTCCCTCCTTAAACCCTTTCCCCTTAGGTAATTCAGTCCCTGCTGTGACACTGTGAGTGAGTTGTGATTGCATGCTTCATCCCAAAATCAATTGTACAAATAGCAGAAGGAGAGGGAAAAAAAGGGGAAAAAAAAATCAATGCAATTTACTGCAACTTATTGCAACGCATCAGAGTAATTCTTCTTTCTGTCAGCATGAAAGAGTCCTTGTGGACTTCACAAATGAGAGAAAATGGGGAAGGTGGAAGGAGGGCAGTCTAGAAATTTGTTCTGGACTAGGGCAAAACACCTTGCTAGGTCTGAAAGCCCTAACACCAAAGAACCCATTGCCCTTCTGTGTGCTGCAGTGGCCTGGGCTGGTGCCTTGTTAACCATCCTTCAAACAGCTCTGGCCTCGGCTGCTCTGGGAGCAGATGCAATTGCACCCTCAGCTCACAGAGCTGTGCTTGCAGCTGCTGTAGTTCATCCACTGCCAAGTGAGCCGGGGGAAGGCAGCAGCCAAAACCTCCATCCTGTTCCCGAAGGCATGCCTGCTGTGTGGGAAAGGCAGCCTGGGGAGCCGGCAGCCTCACTGGGACTGAGTTAGTGCTGGCACCAACTGAGCAAAGGGAATGTCTGCAGGCTCATTTTGGCTTGTCAGCAATATCACTGCCCACCTGCAAATCCTTCTTCTGGATGGCAGGAAGTGTCAGCAAGATTTTGGCCTATTTGCTTCCTTTCTGTTGCCCACCTGCAGGAACAGCCCTGTTTTAAGTTGCCGTGACGCTCCTGCTGTGGTGGGAACTGGGTTTATACCTGATGGTAACTCTCAGGGCACTCTGCTCCCCACACCCAGGTTCCTATCAAGTGACACACAGGTTCACCTTTTTCCCAGCACCCTGCACGCAGAGGACTAGCACAGAACAGCTTCCACACAGCCCTGTGCTTGATGGCTGGAACAGGGTAGGGGACTGACCACAGCAGGAGGTTTCTGACAGCTGGTCCTGGTGGACCACTAGAAGAATCATCTAAAAACCAGGAGTGTGTCTTAATCTGAGAAATGCTTGCCCAGGGACTGCCATTTCCCTCCCCTAAAAAAGAAAAAGAAAAAAAAGAAGACGAAAACCCCCCACAAACAAAACCAAACTAAATAACCCACACCCTCCCCAATAAATAAATTCTACAGCTTGAAAGCCTGCCATTTAAGCCTTCTTTCAGCACAGTAGAAAGTATTCCACCCCAAATCCCTTACACACAAAAGTAGCACTTTCACTTCACTTCTTACCCAGCTAAATGTGCAGGCATCTGGAAACGGAGAAAAGCCAGTAATGATGACCTGTCTATGACATCCCATCATGAAACAAGTGAAGGATTTGGAGATTTAACAGGCTTACCCAGCACAACGCTGCAAAGGGATATCCTGTCTCATTGACTTCTGAGGCTTTGTGTTTGATAGGATTGAAAATGCTTCTTTGCTATAGCCCCTATAAATCAAATCAAGCAGCTAAACCCCTTGGTTCTACCCTTCCCGTCACTGTATCCTGCTAAGATACTTAGCAATTTGAACCTGCTTTATCTATGCAGCTCTTTGCCTCTTCCTAGTGATTGAACCATCAGTATAAGGAGATGTGAGAACCCCTTTTTTCCAGCTAGAAAAGATTTCCCTCCTAACAGTCCTGGGAAAAAAGGCCCAAGCTGACCTCTCTAGAAGATCAGGCACTGCAATGAAGCATTTTCAGCATCGAGGAACTTCATACCTGTTGGAAGAGAGAGGAGTAGCTGAAACTCTTTCAGGATCTTTAGGGTTTTCAGCTGTGTCCTCTGAAGACAGAAGATGATGTGTGTTGTTCACAGTTTGGGGACAAGCTGTGTTTAATCTCCTGTGCACTTGAGGATACTCGTGAAATGGAGATGTACAACACACCATGAGAGGCGTGAGGGAGTAGTACAAAGGCTGGTGGGAGAAATGAAGCTGTCAGAGTTTCTATCTTTTGCTCTCCTTCTGGGGCTTTTGAGTCCACAAACTGCCACAGGGCACTGCCATACTTGAGGGTCTCAGACAAGATGAGGTAAACCCCTCCTCTGGGAAAAGACTGCTGCAGAAATACGTCATGAAACATCACAGGTGCAATCCATGAGAATGGAGAGGTTTGGAGAGGTCAAGCGCTTCTGGCTTTTCTTGGTTTACACGGGATCAGGACCTTGAGGTAGCAGTGCCTACAGTTCTTCCTCGATGTGAATATACCAAAGGTGCTTTTCCACTACCTAGTTAGGTTTCATCTAAAACCAAACTATCACAAGGGAACTTCTGAAAACAAAGCAAAGCACAACAGAACAACCTCCCAGCTTTGATGGGTGATTCGGAGGAGAAATAAGGCAGCTCTTTCCCTTGTCTGCATTGCCTTCCTAGGCCAGCTCCTTTCTTTCATCCTTGCTCCCAGTTCAACGACTTTCCAGGCCCTCCTGGGCTGCAGCAAACTGAACAAAGCCTCTTTCAGGGCCCTAGGAAAAATCTTTCTTTCTGCCATCCCTGAAGCTTGTTGTCTCGCTCTTCCTCCAGGAAGCCTTCTGGCCCCAATCTCTGCTGCTTCTCCCTGCTTTGAACTCCCTGGATAGGTCACCTTGCACAGGTCACCCCTGCCCCTCTCCCCCAGAAGCTGCTGCAGCTCAGGCTGGAGCTGGCAGGGTCAGGGAGCCTGCAGCCATGCTGTGGGGCCTGTCTTTAACCAAGGGATGAAAAGCAGAGTGTCTGCCTGCCTGCCTCTCACACGAGCAGCATGAATCTCCATGAACACTGATAGATGAGGAAGTCACATATGAAAAATAATTCTCCAGTGCATGCGCAACGTGGGACCAAGCTACAAATCTTGTTAGGTGGTGACGGCAAGTATCAGTCAGAAGTCAAATCACACAGGGCCGCAGATTTATCTGGGTATCAAGGCTGTGCAGCCTGTCCTCAGTGCAGCATTACAAAATGCAGTGATCTCTATGGGCACGTGCAGAGACGTAATTGGAACTGTGCAGAACACAAATTAGATTTGAGAGATTTCTTTTGCATCTCTGCTTTAAGTCATGGTGAGGTTGTTTCACTAGCAAGCAGACATAAAGAAAAACTCCCCTTCTTACTTGGTTGCTGGTGGTTTTTTAAAATTAAATAGCACAGCAATTCACAGTTTTGAAAGGACTAGAGGTGTGAGGAGGTGCAGGAAGAACAGCCTCTGGGATGTCTGCTCCCCTCATGAGTAGCTCTATGGGCAGCACTAGTCATTGTTCAGTGACCACGTGTCTGCAGCCTGTGGCACACCAGCTCTTGCTCTGAAGGGGCCTAAAGCTTCCTTAAATCTTTCCCCATTAAGTAAAAAAATATTTGCATGTGCATTGGTCTGAATTCTTTCTATTGATGTTATGAAACCTTCTTTAGAAAATCTTCATCCAGGCAGTAGTGCTACCAACCACTTTTGTTTCCAAAAGAAACTGGGTCCAAATGATTCAGAAGGAGAGATTTGCATGTTCTCTCCACAGAGTCACTGTACACAGAAATCTGAAGAGCCCTCTGCACTTTATCTCAGTCTGTAAAGGTTTGGTGTTTTCTTTTTTGTTTGTTTGTTTGTTTTTGTTTTTGTTTTTTTTGTTTCATTAAATGAAGATGTCAAGTATTCAAAAGGAACCACACATGCACACACACACAAAAAACCCCCAGTCCTCATCTGGCAAGGCTCTTTTAATGTTGTACTTTTACCAAACCACAGTACATACTTCAAATAAGGCCTAACAGATTATACTCTTTATAAATTTACAAACAGTTTATTCTCCTTAAAGAGATCATATTACTTTTATCAGTCTTGTGTATTTCAATGAATTATATGTTTATTCAAGCATAACATAGCAAATGTAGCCATAAATCTTGTAGACTAAGTGTCTATAACAGAGGAATCTCAGATACACTATACTTTCAGATTAGGATGTTTTTTAATATACACATTTTTATTTAATTAGGGTAACCGTCATCTCCTGGTTATGCGTCCCATGGGAAAATTGTGCTCAAGAAAGAAACCTGCGGACTCGAGTAACTGCAAACAAACAAGGTCTTGGTTCACCTGGCAGGAAATTGGGCCAGCTTTGTAGGCACATAACCCTGGGATCGGCTTTCCACCTGGTTTGGAGGGAAAGGGTGAGAGGCTGCTTTTTGCTTTCCTAATAGCCCCGGTCTTTTCCTGGGTACAGACTGCTCCACAGCAGCAGGAACTAGATCAGTAAGAAAGGACAACTGCATTTCCAACCCTCACCAACAGCCCAGGTTATTGATAGCTGGCTGGCTGGTATAGATGAATTACTCAGATGCGGCATACAAACAGTTCCTTATTAAAAAAAAAAAGAGAAAGGGAGTAAAATAAGAGAGGAAGTAAAATGACCTAGTGACCTGCCTCAGTAGCAATTTTCACTTTTGCTACTGCTATGTACATGAATCTAATTCTGAACCATCATTCTTGTCCTAGTCTCTGCTGATCCCTTTTTATGCTCTATACCTGTAGACCAGCTGTTGCTAGCTTGCTATCTTGTCAAGCAAAGCCCACAAGATAGGAGCACCTCACTGTGCTGTAAAACCCCCAACAGACCGCTGAAGAAACTGTGCTTTGAGGACTTCGCACTGAGCAACATCACGGGCCGTGCAAGGCAGGTGTTTCTGAAGTGTGTTATATGGCACCGATGGCTTCAAACCATCTCTCGAAGACTGAGAAATAAACTCCTGCTTGAGCCCAATGTGTCCCTGCCAGAGAACCAGTGAGGAAAGAAAAAAACCGACACTGAGACAAAACCCAAATCCAAACCATGCAAATTATAGTTGAATAATAAAAATCAAAATCCAAGCCCGTACCCCAAGTCTCCCTTGCAACAGAGACAGCTGATTGCTTTCTGAACTGCAGAACCAGCTGTGTCTGTAGCTCCTAAATAACAAGTTTGGCAATAGTTACCATGCACAAAGTAAAGGCCACTTATAAAACATCTCCATAAAAATATCTATTTATCTCTATATCTCTATTTATATATGTCAGTAAGAAGCATCAGACTGAGCACTGCCCAAGCACTCCATGATGGGGGGGGGAATCTATTTAATCTCCATGAAATTAAGCACTCCTGGTTAGAATTGGCATCCACACGTAGGATTAAGTCAGTAACAGGAAATTTCCATCAGGCTTCTCTTAATTAGCACTAGTCAAATGGGGTAGCAGAGTTGTTGGGGAGCTGAAGCCTTTCAGGAATATTGTGCCAAATCATGCTGTCGTGCCAGAGGATCTCCTGGACTCGGGCTGCTCGATGTGTGAGTTAGCTCATTAGGACTGATGATAATTTATGTGACACTTGCTCAGCCAGCCCACTGACAGGTCTTGATCCACTGAAGAGCAGAGGAAATTTCCCCATTGCTCATGCAATGACTGGGACTGACCATGTAAAGCAGATCTGTGGAAAGCCAGTTCCCTGTGCTTAGGAGTTAACAGGAGTCCAGTGTTGTCTTAGCCTTCTCTATTCAAGTGACTCTGATCCCTCCTCTTAAGCTCTTGGAGCTTCAAAAGATCAGATACAATGCAGGCGTTGCAATGGGGTGGGTGTAGTATCTCAGCTATTCCAAATACAGAAGTATTTTTTCCCCTCTGAGATGCTGATCCAATGAAAATAAAATTATTTAATAACCAATGTTAAGAATTTTCTTGGATGTGCTCATAACTGAAACCTGTAGGAGTGCTGACTTGTTGGCCCTGTTGAGCTGGACCTTTAACACTCCCAGAGACTAAAATCACTAGAGGCTTTTATAATGTCATTTGTTTGTGTCCTGCCTTGGAGATTCCCAGCAGCCTTGCATAGCTGCTGCAGAAGCACAAGGGAAGGGGATGGCTGAGAGCTCAATCTTGTGGCCCCAAGGAAAATAGATGCTGGCTTTTGCTAGACAGTAATTTTATTATTGATATCTCTTGGGAAAATTTGAACCGAGCGATAGAAAGTAACCATGCTGAATGGAATGAAATGCAGCTGCCTAATTTTGAGACGCTCTTTGCCAGACGATGCTGTGATTCTGGAACAAATACAAAGAAGTTATAAAATAATGCCACAGATGGCAGAAACCAAACTTGTACTTTCAGTCACTGAGTACTATGAACAGATAAAAACCTACTGCAAATATAAAAGATGACAGGAATGTAATGGCACATAACCCTTCCACTACAATGGTTACATTTTAGGAAGGGGAAAGGCTTCACCTTGGTCAAAGCAGCAGGCACTGCTGGGAAGGAGTTTAAAGATGACAGTGAAAGGTAGCAAATTTGTCAGTGAGAGGGAACACTTCTAAAGTAGAGAAAGAGATGTGAAAAACCCAGAACTGTCAGCAATTTTCTTTCCTTGGAGTAATGGGTAATGGGGTTTGGGAAAAAGGAAACATTAGATGTCTACAGAGGTCTTACTCCTTACTCTTACCAGGAACTGTGCAATGAAAGGGACTTTATGCCGTGTTTCAGAGTGTGCAGCAAAGGCAATTCCTCTTTGTTACCTTGCCCTGTTGTAGTAGTTTATGCTTCAGGGATAAATGTCTCATTAGTGCAAGTCACACAAGAAAACTGTGCAGACAGACCTTGATTTTATAACAGAAATAACTTACAACTAGCTGCTGATACTGTGTCCAGCGTTTTATGATGGCAAACCATAGATTTACTTTTAAACATTTACCCAAAGGAGTTTTTCAAGACAAAGCAGTACAGGGCTATTTGTTCAGCTTGTGAATGATTTATTGACTGTGCCAAGGTCAGACTCCTTCAGTGACACACGCACTGTAAGCACGAGAATGTGCAGTTTAGAGAGCAAACATTAGCATACAGGGGATGGCTACCTTGTCTTTACTCAGCCAAGTTTATTTCTCTTACACACCTCCACATGGGTTTAGGAAGATAATACACTGACTTGGCTGGTTGCTCCATTGCTAACCAAAGCCATGGTGAAATGAAGGAGAGCTGTTAGGCTGGAAATGTTCCAGATGAAGCTGCTTCCACCTGACATGAGTCATATAAATTTACTGTTTTCTGGCTGATTCAAGACTTTCTTGCCTTGCTCCAGTGACCTGTCCGTCTTAAGGAACCTGTTGATAACCTGGAAATTGAGTCAATGGGGAAAAAACCCGATATGACTGGACAGGATGCTAGATTATCTCATCCAGGTTCCCTTTCCCACAGAAGGTTGAACCAAAAGGTCTTTTGTGGTCAGCTTTCAATCTGTCATGTTCTATAAGATGGGGTAAAGGTGACAACAGACAGGGACAGGCAGCGACACATTTGAGAACGGTCTTCAAAGCAGAGCTTGGGACTTGTGACTCTGTGTTCTCACCAGAGCAGCTTGCTTAACTTTCACGTCTTCAGCCATATTCTTGCAACAGCCTATTTCGAAGCATGTGAAAGACAGGAGCTCAAATATTTTGGCCAAAAAGGCAATGAATGCATGGCAATATATAACTGGCCAAAGCACCGTACCTACCCCAAATGCCTGACTGAAAAGCAAGAAAAGTCTTTCTGCTACAGTTTATTGTTCTGTATGCTAAGTGTTCCCTCAAATGGTTCCTGCTCCAGCATCATTCCAGTTATTTACACTTCTCACCTGTCAGAAAATTTCATCTGCCCACTTTTTCAATAAAGTAGAGTTTCTTAGAGCAGCTCTGTGCTAGAATTCAGACTGCCAGTTGTTGAATATTATCAGTATAAATACCTCTACATTATAATTAATATGGGGATAGTACATCTCTGACCCTTGGAGACAGCAACATTAATTCTATGGCATCTGAGGAAATAACAATTTGCTCTTCCTTAATACCCTATGACATACCAAGCAAGAACATGAATCTATGGTAAAACTAAAGGTACACACTTTTATGTTTGCTGTTTAATCCAGATGCTTTTCCTTAAGGGGACAACAGCAGTGGGAACACAAGTAGACATTATTGGAAGCTGCTGAATCACAGAAGAACCAGGATGAACTAAATTTGTTACTTGCTTATATTTCCAGAGTATATCTTACCCCCTTTTCACTGAAGTGGTTCTGGTTGTGCTTAAATAATTGCTCAACTTTTCTCACATGTTATTTTGAAAATAGAAGACTAGTGAAAAGAAATACTTCTCTGTGAAAGAACCTGTAGATACCGAACTTATTTTTTTTACAGTAAGGGACTTTTAAAAAAAGATTTCTTGTGTAAAAAAGCCACGAATTGGCCCCTTTTCTTCCTGATTCTTAAGCTGTTGGCATAATTTGCATTTTGAGCATAGTGCCTCAAGAAGAAATCTGCTTATATGCAAAAGTCAGAGTTAAAAGAACTGTGTTACAGATTGTTAAATAAATGCTTTTCCATTACCAGGTCCAAGTCTTGTCTCATTTGAGGCACCATATGTGCCTGCTACTGTAGGGCACAGTCTGAGTTTATCTTCAAAATTGCACTTAATTTCAAGAGTGAGTGATTTTGCTAGCACTGCAGACTCATGGGTTTGGAGCAAGTTGGGTTTCTTACCCACCCACATTACGGCAGCAATTGCCTGAGTGGTGCAGACATCGCACCCCAAACAGCCTCAGGTTTTGGGGGTGCACGAGCACAGCCTCTGGCTGCAGTGAGACACGTGTGGCAACAGAAGGGAGCAAAGACTCTTCGTGTCACAGTGTTCAAGTATCAGTCGGGCTTTACACCTGAACCTTTACTCCCATCTCTTTGTCCTCGAGCTTTTCTGTATAAATGAAAAAAATTCCTGCATAAAGCGTGGCTCTCCTTCTAGGGGTTGCAACACTCAGCGCAAAAGAATGGTCAAAACACGGCCACACGGTATCCCACCAGGACTTTGCCACTATTGTATCCCACAGAGGAGGTTAAGGTCTGGAATGGATCCAGGGATTTGGTGGGTGGTTAAGGCAATGCACGCTGTAGACAGAGCAACAGTCCCTGCCACTCGGGTGGTTGTTGCACTGAGGGTTCTTTGCCCAGGTTTCACATTCTCCCATTCAAGGGCATTTAACAGTTCTTTTATAAAATGTTTCATGTCATAGAAATGTTTTAAAGCCTGATAAGGTAGTTTATTAAAAGGAACAGACACAAGTCTGTTGAGCTGGGCATACATTTTTTCTTGATGGTTTCAATAAAAGGCTCTCATTCAAGAGGGAAAGGACAGAGTTATGGTAGGAAAGGAAGGCAAACAACACACACTCAGTCATTTGTAGCATGTAACCCTTGTGAGGCTGGCGGTGCCACAGAATCTGCAGTGACAAATGTGAGCAGAACTGACAGCCGACTGCTTGCTGCTATCTGCAAACTGATCAGAAAGGGAAAAAGCAGAAAGGCAGTAATTGCATTTCTATCCCAACCCTGCTCTCAGACCCTCTGCCCACCTCACCAAGTACAGATGTACACTCCACAACAGGTAACCCTGATGCAGGAGGAACATACTTGCACTTCAACAAATCTCCCCTGGTTTGAGAACCCTCTCTTCTAATGTATAACTGCGTTCTGAAGTACCTTTTTTCGTGTACTGGGGATCTTTTCTTAAGAGGCCTTTCCAGCTTCTGTCCTTTCCAAATTGATTTCCTGGTACTAGAGAAGTTAAAAACACAGGCAATGATCAGAATATACCAAGCGTGAGGAAACAGCTGTTAACGGTGATTAAAACTGTTTCAAATGTAATTCTCCTTTTTTTTTCCCCCTCCTCTTTATTTACCAATCTGGTTTCTAATAGAAATTTAGTTAAAAGGAAAGACAATCACAGAAGATATTTGTGCATACAAACATATTGCCCTTCATTCATACTAATTTGCATGCTGTTGCTGCTAGAAGGCAAGGTTTCTGTTTAATTTCTCTAGGATGAGTAATGACATCTGATTACCAGAATTTAGGTTCTGCTTTTCAAAAATGACACCCTTTCAGGATCACCACGCTTGATGGGATGTAAAATCATTCATGGGAGAAACCATATTGAAAGCTATTGCTTGTCGAACTTGGATAACTTCACATTTCAACAGATACCCTGGAAATTAGATGCATCTGCCATTAAAGGACATTGTTTTAATTAAAATGAGTTTTTATCCGTACAATAAACTTGTACATATACACCACTGCTTCGGCAGTCTTACTAAAATATTTGTGATGACCATCCTTTCACGGGTATCATGCTGCCTAGAGCATGACACTAAAATGCTGCCGTACCTTTGAAGTGGTAACTGCTAGGAGAGTTATAAAAGGTACAGGTAAAATTTAAGACACAAAAAATACAAAGCAGAAATGCTCCAGTACGAGTTAAAGGTACATACTCCTATTTCATCCATCTGAATTTTCTATCAGTAAATACGGAATAAGCAGTGTGTGAAAGACGTGATTCAAAACTGCCACACTGGATTACAGATTTCTCTCGAGGCTGGGTTGACATCAAAATAAGTTTTCCAATTGTTTTGGCTCCTTGGAGGAGCTCCATGTCTCATTACCTGGTGGTCTGCATGTCTTGTGAATGAGAAACCAAAATATTGCTTCCATTATTTCACTGACACTGAGAGCCCTGATCTCCAGCCCAGCCTTGCTCTCCCCACCGCTGGTGGCAGTTTTGCCATCGTTTCCTGTGGTGTCAGTAACGACCCCTTAGAAACACAACTGGGACACCTTGGTTCCCAAACCAGTCCAAGAAGCTACATTTTTCTGCACAGTTCAAATAGGTGAAGCCACTAAAAAACAGGTGATAAAAGAGTGATTATTTTAATATTCTTTGGGGAAAGTACAGAGTTTTATAAAAGCAGGATCCACTCTCCCCTCCAACAGATTTCCCCACATACCTGTTAAACAACATGGATTTTTGGCACCAGTAAAAGTGGGTGAAATAAATGATGGGTGTTGTTTCAGCCTTCGATGATAGGCTGGCAGAGGAAGAAATCCTCAGAATAGGTAGAGTGCTAGCAAAATACACAGGCTACATTTCTGAGCCTGCTCCTGCTTCACTGCCAGGATGCTGAATGACCACTGCCTATAATTAAACATAATTCTCAGAAATTAAATACAAAGCAGACAGGCAGGAATTCACCCAAAGCCACCAAATGTCTACACAGAGACCAGCTGCTCATTGATAATGTCATGTCTAAGGTCCAGTTTAAGGAGAAACAAGAATTCTAATAATTAAAGGTCTCTAGAGTTGTGAAAGTGCCTGTATTTTGACATAGCACTAATGTATTTCACATGAAAAGGTCCACGGTGTCCAGCCAATGGAGAGGTGCAAATGCTCATGACTTGATTTCAGAAATTTAAACCACTTTTCAAACTGAAGACACTGTTTTATAACTATTGCTTATGCAATGTTGCTTTCCCAAATCTGTCTCAACCCAGGACAAATAGCCAAAGGTTATTTTCCAGAAGTTCTTGCTTCCAGGGTAGTGGGAGATTAGCTGGTAATTTTCTAGAAAACCAGTGAATAGACATCACAGGCCTCACTACCATAACCCAGAGACAGCTGTCTCTTGCTTTGCCAAGAACTTGGTTAGACATGGAGGCCAAGCCATCTTTCCCTTCTAATGCCATGCTGAGGCATTTGGCAATTTGCACTGTGGCTGTAAAATCTGTCTCTCCCACATAAAGTAGCAGAGAACTCTAGTCCCTCAGGATTCGTAAGTCTGATCCTCCTCACGTAAGTCTGATCTTCCTCACAGACATTAAATTCAGATTAGGAGATATTTTACTGCAAAACAAATCCCAATCTATGCAAATGATGCTCTATTCACTTCTCTTGGTAACTTGAAGCTGCAGGCAAGGATGTTTTCCAGAGTGGACTAAAATACCATTAAAATAAAACGAAACATAAAATCATATAGAAAAGATAATGCCTTTTCAATCCTACAGAGGCATCTGTGATTGCTATGTAGTTTGCTGAGTGGTGGTGCAGGGTAGATCCATCCCCTGCTGATATTCTCCAAGGAGAGAAGACTTATTTTACACCCATGATTAAACCCAGGACTCATCTGCTTGATTACAGACAAGAGAGGGAGAGGTTAATATTGGAGGCAAGACAAAAGGCTGCAGAGCACAGGAGTGACAGAGGTAATTTTTAAGCCTACCTGAACCTCTCTACCATGTATGTTACCTGAGAAACAGTAATTTCTTTTGAAACTGGCAACTTTTCTGTATGCGAGTTCCAAATCCATGAATAGAAGAAATTGATGGGCTTGATTTGCTCTGATATCTATGTTCAATGATAATGTTCCTCCAAAACAGGGCTTTGGGCTACCATCCTTAAAACCCAAACTATCTGGCCTGTCTTTCTGACAAATTGTGCTTATCAATGTCTTGTCTGGTAAGACTCCAGTATTTTCTTCCCCCTTCCTTTTTTTTTTTTTTTTTCCATTTTTCAGGTGTCAATTAGAATAATGAAAGTTGCAACCAAAGAAATAAGGAAATTAAAAATGCCAGCACCGCTCAGTGTAGTAGATTGCATATTTGGGTGAAAAATAAATCAATCTTTCTTGTGCAGAAGAATGAATTAAATCTGCACATACTAAACCCAGAAATCTCAAAGACAAAGCAAATCTAGGACTGTCACAAGAATAAACACTTTTGAAGGGAAATTCCTGGTATCCTTTCTGTTTTTTCAGCACGTGGCAGAGTCCTGCAGTATATTCATTCCTTCATTCTGTTCCACTGCAAAACCTGTCCATTAAGGCCTTAAACTCCTATCAATTTAGGTTCTCCTATCTCTCAAACAGGAGAACCATATTTGTCTACAGAGGGCAAGCTAAAGCTTTGTTATTGCCACCAAAGAATATTAGGTCATCAGGCTGCCCCTTTGTCTTTCCTACTGGCAGCCTGCCTGCTGTTCAGGTGACACCTCTGACACTCCTGATTTGAGAGGATAAACGGGATGCAATGTTGTACTTGGCATTGGCCTTGCTATTCTTAAAAACGCCTTACAAAGACAGTAAAATAGTTCAGGTAAATCTCTGTATTGAAAAGTAACTCTCCCCTGTGTGCTGTGTGTTTTTCACATGCTCCGGAGGCAGAGTTTTCAAGCCTCCTTTGCCTCACCTTCCTGACTGTGCAAACACTGCCAGAGGAGGCTTTCCTTGCAAAGGGACTGAAACAAGGGATGTAAGGAATAAATTGCTACTCTCAAGTTGAAAAAAAAAAAGGATGTGAAGCCCGTGGGTTCAAATGCGTTGACTAAAGCTGTACTAATATTTCTATGACAGCCTATTAAGAAGAAACAGAAGCAAACAAAGTCTGGCTCTAATTCCCTACTACAATGTACAGTGTATGCCAATATGCCACAGGCAGAGCTGAGTTTAACCCGGCACGTGCCTCAGGTCACCAGTGCCATAGACAAAGACACAGGAACAGACGAGGTCTACAGACTCACACGGCATCATCCTCCCTCAGAGACCAGCAAAAGAACAATACAAAAAACCCTTAAAGCCTCCTGTGCTTTATGATAACCCTCTTTAGTAGTAGTAGTAGTAGTAGTAGTAGTAGTCGTAATAACAGTATTTTTACATTGTTGATGAGAATTGCACACGATCAGTGAAGTGCCTGGGTCAAGAAGATGGGTCCTGCCAGGGCTGACATGGGCTGAGGAGATGTTGAGAAACTGGTGAGGAAGATTTGCCTCAGTCCTCAGCCCGCAGTCCCACCCCCAGCCTGCCCCCCCGGATCGACGCCACCAAAAGAAACGGTGGAGTGGCCGAGGCGCGGGGCTGGGGGCGGCCTGAGGGGAAGCGGCCAGCCAGGAAGGAACACAGCGCCGGGAAGAAAGGGCTGCCACTTGTTCTCAGGACAGAACCACCCACATTTTAAACAGCTTTTAAAAAATGTAAAAAACCAGCCCTGTTTCTTGTCACAGGTATCCAGAACATCTCTAAACACACACAGAAATAGACAGGTATTACTGAAAATTGTAACCAATGCTGAAGCTGCAAAACTGCTCTTTGTTGTAGTTGTTGGGATACAGAAGGGGCAATTTGCTGTAAATAAATATTAAAAAGTATTTTTTCTTAAATGCTTGAGATATTCTTTTTTTTTTTTTCTCCAGTCTCAGTGGTATTTTCCTGTCACTTGCTCCTCCAGTTGTGCTGATCTTTTTATCCTATGTGTGCTCAAGTGTCCGACACAGAGTGTTCTCTCTCCACTGCAAGAGTCATCCCAGTCCCACCCTGGCCCAGCTGATATCCCACCCCAGGCCCCGTCCCCGTGGGCTTAGATAAGCCATTCCTTCTTGCTCTCGTCTATGGTCTCCGTGAAGTTGGGATCATTGTTCATAATGGCGGCGTCGGCGCTCTCGGCTGACTCTGCCCCTTTGGCCTCGTTGGTGTGGTAGGTTCCCTTGTGGCGGAACATGTAGCGGATCAGGAACACCAAGGTGCAGAGGATGGTGAAGATCACCACTGCGATGACGCCTGCGCACAGGAGGAAAGAAAAGATGCCCCCGGTGAGATCAGCTGCAGATTTTAACACCAAGAGAGGATCCCAAAACTCCTCTGAGCTGAGCTGAAGCTACTCGGGCAGGTGGGCATCACCACAGCTGCTTGGCTTCTATCACTCTAATATTTATAGAGAGTTTTCACTGCATACAAAATGCAACTCCATGAAGTCTGCTGGTGACTCTCATCCCGTAGCTAAAAACTTCAACATTAATTCCCACTTACAGATCTGAGCTTTGCTGACCGTGAGGCAGAGGGTGCTGAGTGCTCCCGGAACAGCGGGATGTGCTGGTGATGTGCCATGGCCTGGGCAGCTCTATGCAGGTGGAATCTCTGATGCTCACTTTCTACTCAGCTGCTGTAAAGACCTGTCACAGCTCCTCTACACGTCCTTGAAAATTGGCTCGGCTCACGGTTGGCTCACACCACCCACTGAGCACTGGCTCCACACAATTGCAGATGTTACTGCTTTATCATCAGTTCTAGCCTTAATTGTCTCCCTGCAATGGCCTATTTTGGGTTCAGCCCTGTTATAGAGAGGTCTCATGAATGTTATCCTCTTTCACATAGGGATCTGTGTGATAAAACAGCACTGTTCTTGTTTGGGCCCTTCTCTATAGGCATAAGAATCTTCCAGGATAAAGACTGCACAGAATTCTCAGTTTAAAAACATCTTGTAATCAGCCAGAGTTATGTTGTGCCACTTTACATTAACTGATGTCTTGGGCAGGTGAACTGAGGCTGCTGAGGTGTAGCCTGAGTTTTCCTGAGGAATACAATGCTATCCTTCCAGTACTGTAAAGTTTCAAAGCATTAAGGAAAAGTTATAAGTAATAATAAAAATATAAATTGGAAAGGAAAAGTAACACAGCAAATCAAAAACTAAAGCAACTAATCTAAACCTGGATATGGAAACATATACCCTTGTTAGCAACTGCAACTCAGCAATGAGAGACATACTGCAAAGCATCTTGGAAAAATAGAGTTTTCTTACCTCCAATAATAGCTGAGTTTCTGTTAACTCCATCTCCTAGAGCTTGACCATTGTATGGGAAATCAGCACTTGCTGTAAAAAGAGAATGAAAGATTTATTTGTAGCAGCAGCGAAACTTCTGTAGAAGTTCAGAAATATATCCAATATCCTCACATACAACTGAAGGAGAACTGTGATCACTAGATATTTATCTATAGATGAATAAAAAGAAAAAAAAAATCTTTCAATATTATCTAATCCCTCAGAACTACTTGTTTTCTCCTCATAACAAAAATAAAATTAAAATAAAGGAAATACCCATGGTAAGTATTGCTGTTGATACAGAATGACATTTTGTCCTTTACTAACATAAAGTCAGTAAGTTTTAAGTGGTATGTTAACAAAAAACCAAACAAACTCCTCTCTTTCAAAAGTGTGTGATGATACTTATTATTATAGAGACTTTTGCCTTTGTCACTGCTACCCATTAAAGGCTTCAGAAGTTTCCAGGGTTTTGTGACCACCATTGCACACAACTTCAAGCTCTTTGAAAGCAAAACTGGAATCCTTTTTGCTGCTGCACAGTCCAAGATAAGAGGGGCTGCGACTTCTGTCGGTCAGAGCCATAGAGCAGCCACCCCGCAGAGCACATGGCAGCACTTCTGCCACTCTAGGAGAAAGCCCAGCATGTCAGCTGGGCCATTGCTGGAGCTGCTTTGGAGTTGGGGAGCAAGACTGTGAGCTGGAGGAGCTGAGGCACGGCAGGAGAGCCTGTGGATGAGGAGAGCCTCCAGCACACAGGTAAGGAGAGGAAACACAGGCGGATGTGCCGGCGTTCATTTGCCAGCGACCTGAAAAGGAGAGACTCCTTGCAGCAGAACCAGATGAAATGGGATGAATTTGGATGGCAGCCTTGGTTTTAACCTCCAGAAAAGATCACAGAGGCTTTTCAAAGGCAGTCTCATCAGTTAAACTTCTTATCAGCATTCTCTTTATAGTCAGACATAGCAACCAGACACTGCAATGACTAAGCAGGCCCAAGGAGCCCGGTGAGTGGTTGCAATCATTTCCTTCTCTACCACTGGACTATGGCATTGATTTTGAAGTAGAGAAAATGTTGTTAGAAGTGCATAACTGGAGAAAGTTGAAATAATCAAGATATGAACTGCTTCTTAGGGCAGCATTTAAAACCCAGCTGTATTTTCCTTGCTCAATGGATTAGGTGATAGTGCATTAAAATAATCAGTTGCCTTTACAGACCAGTGATGCATTCAGTATACCAAAAACTGGCTGAGGGAATTCAACTGTCTTTCTGCTAGCATGGAGTAAAATCCATAATAAAGTTCCCTTTGTATTGGAAAGCAGCTGCACAAAAGAATGAATAGTTTCAGCCTGCCACACGGCCTGAAAAGAGGTTTGGGTCTAGAGTAGCCCTGTGTGTGTCAACTCTGGGGGAGAGTCAAACCATCTGTGTGTTCAGCAGGCAGATTTTGGCTGGCTGCCCGTGGGACAAACAGGAGCGTGCTTCTCAGAGCTCAGTGGAGGAGCCCTGCCCAGCAGTTTTTGCCAGCAGCACTTGTGCCTTTGACATTTGTTGGTGCTCTGGCTTCTGAAAACCTTCTGCACCTCTCTGAAATGAATCAAGCTATAAATTGTAAAAGATAAAGAAATACCTGGTTCCTTATCCATAGATTTTGCACCAAAGAACTGTGCAGGACCATTAATGAAGACATTTTGGCACAGGATCCATAACCATACCCCTGCAGTGCTAAAAGGGAGGGGCTGGCAGTGGGAAAATACATCCTGATTTTAAACCTGCCCTCCCTGCATCTCAAGGAAAATCCTAAATACAAATAATACTATGGGGAAAGCATCAGTTTGCCAAATCACTAGGAATTCCTCTCTGCCATTCTCACCCAAGAGGAGGCCCCTTGTCACCTGAGCAGCACCACAGGCAGTTCACAAGTCCTGCCACTTGCCACTTGGTTGAGAGTTGGTCTCCTGTGTCCTCACACAAAAAATCTGAAAATGTACAATGGTCACAGTTCCTCCTTCCCTTACAATTGAATATGATATATTATCTTCTTTGAAAAGGTTATTTCAAGGACAATGGCACTAGTGAAGCGTGAAGAAAGAGGAAAGCTGCTGTTCATGGCAGCAGGATCCCTCCCGAGCTGCCACATCACAGCGGCTGTGCCACAAGGGATTCCTGGCAGACGGAAACCCACAGATCGTGATGTTCAACAGGCACTGAAGACACTGCAGGATAAGGAAGAACAGGATGCAGGATGTGAAACTTCATCCTTGATCTTGTCTGGGAGCTGCTGCCAGGATTGGACTCAATGCCCCAACCCAAAGCTGCTCCCCATTGCACCCAGTCACTCAGGGGGAACTGTCCATCGGATCCACGAGCAGACGAGATTCACTCTGAGACTCTCACCTCTGGCAGAAAGGAAACACGAACTTGTGTCTGCGAGCAGGGGACACTGTATTTCAGCAAGAACTCACCATCAGATTGGCTAAACTGTGCCCAGCTGCAGCTGCTAGAGAACTGGGAGCGCTGCAGGAAAAAAAGGAGCTTAGACTTCCATGAATCTTTTCTTTAAAGCACTCGCAGCAGTGTTGGCAGATATTATTGCTGTAATTCGTGAATTGCTGATTATTCTTGTGCCACCAAGAGACCTGCTTGTGTATTATTGGGTTTTTTTTGACTAAAAATTGTATCTAAAATCTCAGCCAAACGTGGGGTTGTGGAATGTATTTTGCTGCAGAAGTATCTCTACAATTATTTCACTTCATGTATTACTACAGATGGATAGAGGAGAAAGAAAACAACTAATTAGTTTCCTTTTTAAATGGGAAGTTCCCTTGAAATTCTTCAGTAGCTTCTCAAAAGATCAGAAATAGCTACAGAACAGAGGTCTAAGAACCGCAAAAGGGTAATTCCTGCCACAGCAATTAGGCAGAAAAGAACATATGAGGGTACAGTCCTTGAGCCTCCAAGATGAGTTTAACAGAGCATTGTCCCCAACAGGCACCAAGTTCAGGTATTTCAGACAGGAGTTACATCATTCAAACATGCGGTGATTCCTCTCTGACCTTACTACAGTCACATTCCTTGGCAACATTAAGCAAGTTTTCCAAAAAGACAACTAACAAGAGTTTTTCTTTCACTGCTGCTGAAATTCAGGAAATAAAAAAGGAAAGAACATGTTAGAGCATGTTGACAAAGGGAGAGCAGGAATACTGATGCTCTGGTAAAAGCACAGAAGACTGTAAAGTGATTTTTATAGGTTGTAAAGAATAATTCCTAAAATGAATCTTTCCTAGGTTTCTACAAATAGCCAGGGTCTCACCTCTGGGATTAAAAACATGAAGAACAGAGCAAAGAGCTTTTTAATCTGTCCTGGAAAACTGAAAATCTATCCTGAAAAGCTACATATTGACCCAAGAAATGTCCTGCCAGCTCCCTTCAATCCTCTGCTCACGCAGCTGTGGCACAGAGCCATCAGTTTGCTGTCACAGCACACCAGAGACCTTTCTCTAAAACCTGCAGCTAGTGTAGGGACAGATTGCACTGTACCAGGAAATGCTAAGCTCCTCTGTGGCTTAGGAACATCGCTTCATCTGGTTCCCTTCCAGGACCCAAGCTGGGTGATGCTGTTCTTTGCACCCTGCCTTTCCACAGCAGGTTTGCTTCAAACACCACCACCCTGGAGCTAACTTACGTAAAGGGACCCAGGACACTTTCCTTCCTCTTTCCTTCATGGGGACTGTTGACAAGGCCATAGCTTCGATAACCACAGAGTAAATCTTCAGAGTTCTGAATTTATGTTTTGCACTTTTCAACTTTCTGTTATTAGGCTCAGGGTAAATGGGGTTAAAGAAACTTTGCAGCATCCAAAAGGGTGATTAAAGACTGGCTGCGGGCAAAATCCATGTGTTTCCCATCATTTTAATGACATTTGAAGCTTTAGATGACCACAAAAATGCAGTAGGAGACCTACCACCCTTCAGCATACCCAGCATGGTCATTGCTACAGCCAGATGCAAAACAGCAGCCCTCAACGAATGGAGAGGGAAGATGGGACTGGATAAACAGAGTGCAATTAGGATTAGATGTTAAAGATGACAGATGTGCTTGGTTCAGCTGAGCAAATTAATTCTACTTCATTATAATAGGCATGATTTTGCATCTGCCATTTTCAGAGGGAAAATGTTTTACAATGGATCCCACGTAAAAGCCTTTTGCAAATTCACAAAACTGATATAAAAAATGACCTCGGTAAAGTAGAAAAGTAGTCCAGAAGGTGAGTGTGGGCTGAGAAATGAACAAAATGCTGTTCAGTAAAGGCAAGGGAAAACCCAAAACCAAAGCGGGGGGATTTTCAGAGTGAGGGCAGTATCAAGAAGTACACAGTAAATGGCAAATTTTTTTTTGAGTACACTACCAGGAGTGTTATATATAAGTCATTGAAAGCAATTTTTTTACCTTAACTTTTTTATGCAGTGGGCAAGTCTTGGTTAAAATATAGCGTGCTACAAAGGAAGATACAGATCAGATTTGCTTCAAAAAGTGAAGTGTGAAAGTTATTACAGGTCTAAAACAAATAATGGATGAAATGTAAAATGCTGGTGAGTTTGTTCAGACTAGATCTAATGTGTTGCAAGACTTCCTTGGCCTTTCATCTTTACAGACGTCCACAATTTTGAGAGGTATTCTCTCATTATTAAGACCAGTTGGGTTTTCACATAAATACGAACTGGAGAAGCAACCAGAACCACTGGATCTGGTGATCAAAAGGTTATAAAACCTGTATCAATCAAGGCATTGATTAGAAGCAGAACAGCAAGAAAACAAAATACAAGAGAAGATGTGAACTAGAACTCCTTCTTCCTAATTCTATTTTGCGGCCAAGCATTCAAGAATTGACCTTGCAACGAGAGCAAATGCTCACTTCCATGTTAGGATTATGAGAAAGTGCTGGACACTAGATCCATTCCCTAACCTGTTTCTCCCCCTCCCACAACAGCACAGGGGAAAATAAAAGCAAACGTCCCAGTGGTACTTTGTAAATTATGTCAGGTGAGACTGCACTGCTGTGGTTTGAAATGACAGGGCTCCCCTTATTGCAGACTCTGAGTAGAGAATCTGTAATTGCTTGACTCCTGATAGTAGAAATGAATGTGCAGTCACACTGCCCTTCCTGAAGGGACTGGGTCACCCGTGAAACTCTGAACACATGCACAGAAATGATGGAGCAGGAGTAAACAGCACCATTGCCCAGTCCTGCAGCAAAGGGGAGCCACACAACCCTTAGAGTGCCCTTTCTTGCTCATCCCACTGCCTGTGCCCATCCCAGCCACTGCTCTCCTCCTGAGTTTAGCCCTGTGAAGTGCTCCCAAGACAAGCAAGCTGCAGCAATTCAGCCAAAGAAAAGAAATCTTGAGCAGTATTAAAAAAGCTGTCTCTTTTAATGCACATTTTTATGTGTCTTACTTTGTATTGAAGGTTCCTATCTATCTATTTTTTAAATTAATACATCAATCTTTTTTCCTACATCTCCAAGCTGAAAACTCAGAAAGGAGGAAAACCACCCCTACTCCTGCTTTTCTAGGCATTTGAGAGCAGATTCTGAGGGAGGACTGTTTAACATTAAACTCTATTAACAGACTTTACTTGAAGTCCTACTGAAATCAGGTTAAGTATAGAACCAAGAATTTGTCTGAAGTGATTTTTAATATTAAACACCTCCAAGTTTAAAAAAGAACCAACCTCCCACTACCCCGCCACAAAACATCTCTAAGATATTATTAACCGTGTTGTTTGTAAAGGATCAGGTTTGTTCTAGCACACTATGCGGGGTCAATCGTCACTCCTTGAATTTTCAGTGATGCCTCAAGTGTAGTGTTCAGTTGGTTACATGTATGTCCCTATTGTGAACCATTTTCCTGACTTTATGGAAATAGAAACCTTCACACTCACAGACTTAATAAATTTTTTTTAGTACAAGTTACAGGATATTGGAAAAAACACACCCACTTAGCAATTTTGTAGCTACCAGAACAGACGTGCAGCTAAGAGGGAAAATTGGGGCTTTTAATTTTAAAAATGTCATCTTTGCCTCTCTGTTGCCAATAATGCTAATTATTTGGAACACGCAAATCTCCACGTTGGAACAAAATTCACTAATTTCTTCAGTCTTTTACAACCATCTTGACTGGGGGGGATAGAGAGGAAAAACTTCTAACACAAATGATAAAAAATCCTCCGATGCATTAGTGCTATTTGGACCAATTACTTAAACAAAGGTTTGTCAGGTATGTTCTGTTAGATCAAAAACATGTTGAAAGGTTACATTTTTTTTCCCCTAAGAATTTTTCACCAAATCTCAAGTGGTTTTTATATCAGCTTTTGGTGAGTTCTGCTGAGAGAGAGAGAGAGATACATGCACAGAGAAAATAATGGAAAACACAAAACCTGTGGTTTTACAATTTTCGTGTGAAGGTTCTCCAATCCAGTCTTTTTATTCCAATGTGAAATGAGTATAAATTAAAAAAATCATCTGAAATGATGGCTTAATAGAAACACTGTCCTCTGAACAGCACTTCTGCATGCAAATGCCTGCGACAGTGTGGAAAAGCGAGTGGGGATTATAGAAGAAAAGTGGTGTTGGATGTTTCTGTAAAAAAAGCATGAATTTTAGAATGAACAATGGAAATGCCAACAATGAACAATGGCAGTGCTGGGAGAAAATGAAGTGAGTGCTCCATGGTCAATGAACTGGGACAACAGAGACTCTCAGCACAAGACAGCAGACAACCCAATCAGTCAGGAGAGCTGTTTGTGACTTGCTGTGTTACCAGCCCTTTAATTCCCTCCTGCAGGTGAGCTTTGCTGTCCATACCCTTAACGAGAGGAGGAAATGGAGTTTTACCAATGGCTTACACCAAGAGAGTTGTACAATATTCTTTCTTTTGGTCTTGAAAAGCAATCTTCCTAGCAAAGGGACAGAAAAACTGGTGCTGTATTAGGAGACCCATCCTTGCAGCTGAAACTCCCCCAGTCAGACCTGGATGAAATACAAAACAGGGGAAATATTCCTGCACTGCCTGTTGGGATGGGTTAGGTGATTCTCCCTCACTTCCCCCTTTGTACGGTCAGTTCACAGTTTGTAATTGTACAAAGTAGTGGTAAGGCAAGACACCTTAAAATACTAATATCTGGTACTTGCATACTACAGAATTTTATTCTTTATTTTAAAAGAACAGGCATTTAGCATCACTTTTTGATTTTGTTTGTCTGCAGTTGAACTTCAGGAAGCTGGATCTAAGAATTTTCTACTATTTTGAACATTTGCTCTGTCAGATTTCCAGTTGATTTGCAGCACATTAGAGCACCCTCATCCATCAAAGACCTGAACTCATCTATCTTTTAATTCCTGGTACTAACATCTGCTTGACACTGAGCCTCACTGTGAGTCCAGACAAGAGTCATGCTGGCCTAAGCTATCACTTCCATGAAAATTTTATGAGCAGTGCTTACATTTCACCTGTTCAGGATGATACACAAATACTTCCTTTTATAATTAATGTAGAAGGGGAAGCGCTTTGGTGGTCTCAAAGGAACAGTGGAGTTAAGCGCCGGTCAAAGCCTGGCTGTATACAGCTAACCACTGATAATGGACCCAGAGGGAATGTGTGAAAGAAACACCCTGCCCCTCCCTGCCCTGCTGCCCTAAAAGAAGAAAATCCACCCCAACGACCAAGAATACCAAACAAGTCTGTAAACTTATGACAGCTACAAAAAAAAGAGAGAAAAAAAAGAGAAAGGTTTGGATTGGGGATAAGAAATGGGTCAGATTGGAGAGTTTAAACCTAAAAAATCCTTTAATAGCTGTAATGACCTGACTAATCTAGAATAACCTCTTACACAGGAAGTAAGTGCATTTCTGTCTGAGGAAAGGAAAAAGAAAACAATCACATAAAGTGCTCAGGCATCTAAATGCCTCCTTCTCTACTCCATTTTCCTCCTAATTTATGCCATCCCTAGGTTCCTAGTTAAGCTTAGTACTTGTGTAAAAAATAAAGTTTTTGAAGAGGATGGAAAAGACTCTCTTTTTAGTATTAGCACCTTCTCTTGACATTTGGTAGCAGCATTAATATTCAAATCACTGCTTATGAAACAGCTACAATACTGGTCTGTCAACAAATGCCAGAAGAATTTACAAGCCTGGCAGTCTGCCAGCTGTCTGACACACTAGACAGAGTGTCAGAAATTCCACACTGAAATTATATAGTCTTAAAGTTTAGAGAAAGCTATGCATAATTGTGTGAAGGAGCTACACGAGACGGAGGGAGGCATTTTTATTCCAAATCAATAGAGAGATTTGCAGTAATTCAAGCATCATAATTAAACCCTTTAAGGATGAAGCACTGATTGTGCCAAATTTCTGACAGATGCTCTTCCTAGTTAGCTGTTTGACGGGCAGGAGAAAAATAGGAACTGTTGCATCTAAACGTTTACCACTGCAAGAAACACTTGGTGCTTAGAAACTGAGCTATGAGTTTCTGCTGGACTTAATCCCTCCTGACTACCTGACAAAAAATGATACCTTCCTGTCTGAAAACAACTCAGGTCAAGGCCATGGACTTCTGAGATAATATTTACATTGGGAGCATGGGGCATGAATGCTGGTCACTCTCAGCAGAGTAAATAATCACAGAAATGCACCCGACTCGGGCAGTGGAAGAACCTGTTGACCCACAGGGCAGGTTGCAAGTGCATCTTCAGTCTCTTGTATAAAGAGTATAAATATTAAGCTGGCTTACTGGCAGACAAACAGCCTCCCTGTGTTTACATGCTATGTTAATTAAAAAACCCCAAACCAACCACCTCGAGTAATCAGTAACCCTGTAGAGAGAATCTGGCATCATTCACTGATTGCAGTACAGGTTTGCTATGCTTGAAAAAAAGGAGGAGTGTCGTTTTATTCTAACAAATGCCCTCATATCTATTTCTAATTTTGCTAACACTAGGAGATCAAATTTAGATGTGTAAGGCTGCATCATGAACAAAAGTGGTATGGCTCCTCTGTGCCTCCTGCCTGGACTCGCATGCCCCTTGCCGGAAGCCCAGGAAAGAGACCCTGCTCCCCTGGCATCCCTTAGAAGAGAGAATGAGCACTATGCCCCATGGCACCATCGACTTTAATGCTCATGCTCTTGAGAAGAGTGTTTTGTTCATGTGTTTGTGACCTAAGACCACTTTGAGGGCTGCAAATAAGGCCTTTGATTCTTCCTTCCCATTGTGTCATTTGTAACAAGCCCTTGACAAAAAGCCATTTCCCATCTTCCTGGCCACATCCACACCAGCCCACGTGACCCAGCTTTCTCCTCAGGTGCTGCTGCTCTGCCCTCCGAGATGTGGTACCCATGGTCAGGGGGTGAGATGGGACTCAATCGACGGCGCCTGAATCTGGAAGGTGACCTTCAGCACTGCTGCCAGTCACACGAGTGACGCCTGCTCTTAGTGCAGGAATTGACTGCTCTCTTTCACTTAACAAAGGAATTACCTGGCCAAATAGGTGAGCTCAGCTTTATGGCCAGTGCTCAATGCTGTTGTTCCCCTCTCCTGCCAACAGTTGTTAAAGGAAGAGGGTTGAATTTGTAACAAAAAGAGAGTGAATCCTGCAAGCAGATGTTTTAATCTTGACGACAGCGGTACATGATTTTGCCAGCCATGCTCAGTACAGGTTTCAAAATAAGCTGTTGATTCTTAAAAGGCAAGGCCTTTAAACTATTACAAAAAAATAAAGAGCATTTAGGGTTTAAACCTACACAGCCAGAAGAGAGTCACGCCACTTGAAGAACACTGCAGATGTAGTGTTTAATCCTGCTCCGTTTAATTCATAGTATGTTTGAAGCTAATATAGGTTTAACCAAATCCCATGGTAAATACTCTAGATGTCATTCTGTCCATACTCAGGGTAAATGCATCTTGCAGCTATGCAGTGCCATGACAGCTTAGAGCTGCTAAAGCATAGTTTGCCAACTATTGTGTGTACCTTGCTTTCCTGGGATCTCCTGCTTTGACTCAATTCAAGATTGGGTGGTTTGGCAAGCTGGAGCACATTTTGTCTAAAACAGAGAGGTGCCTATATGTAATAGGTTTATTTTATCCTTTTTTATATAAATATGAAAAATGTAGAGGTGAAATCCCATTAGTAAACTGTGGAACCTTTATCTTAGGTAAAAGCACCCACATGCTGAAGGATGTCACTACGATAACATGCAACTTCTGATTTTAACTACAAGGCATTTTCGGTGTGGAATTTTTTAACTACAAAAATAATCATGTTTGGGCTTTTGTTTGCTTCTCTACAATGAGCAAGGCATCAGTTACAAGTGACATATATTTTAGCTAATCTGAACTGAGAGATATTAAAAACCTCTTGTGATTAGCTTTTTTTTAATGTACGTGACAGGAATAGATATTAAAATACACACTACTACATTTAAAGGCTATAGAAATTAAGACTTTTGTTTTGAATTGTATGTCAGACAGGTAATTCGATGGTTTGGACAACATATAAAGGTAGAAAATATCTTTTTTTTAAAAATACTATGTTCATTGATCAGGCTCTTTTCAGCCTCTTTTCTACACTCCTTTTGATGTAAGCAAGGCAAATTGGATTGTCTGACACGAACTGAGATAATACCGATGGGAGGAAAACACAGGAAGTGAACTATATTGATGATCTGCTTGAATGTCATTATTGACCTCTTTCTTTTAAATCACCAGAAAGTCACGTTCCAGAAAAGAATGACTTGTTGAATTCCTGTGCTTCATCATCACCAAGAAAGGATCACCATAGCAACAGAAAAAGACTGTGCATTGTGAGAATACTCACAAGCTGAACAAGATCATGGTTTAAGATAATGTCCCAGGAGCATGGTAAAATGCCAGCCAGGGGTGGGGGAGGGAGGGAAGTGGGACTTCCACAGTAACAAAGGAATTTAAAAAGATCTAATATTGTAAATGTGAAATACATGTGTATTCAAGGCTAACAGAAAGTGCAAGACAGTGAATCGACAAGCTGTACAGCTCATTTGTCTGGGGAGAAAATCAGCAGGGCTTCTTATCGATAAATCCCTGCACTGGTTTTTAAAGGTCAGCTGCCAAGTGACTGATGCGTGTCATTATGATTTTCCCTTTAGCCTCTCTGTTAGGGCATCCAGAATGTTCCGCAGCTAGCAGGAGATGTTCATGCAGTAACTACACAGAAGAGTTTAAAGAAAACATTTCATTTAGGTCACCCATGGGGCAGAACCTGCTTAACTTCCAGTAACTATCTGCAGAGTCTGATCCAGCACTGCAGTCGAGAGGTGTAAGGATCATTACATTTGTTTTCTGCTGTGTCTGTTCTGTTTAGACACTTATCTTTGATCTCCTCCTACAACATTTTTCAGTCCTCAAAGTTCAATTCCAAAATATTTGAGAAACAAAGCTAAGAACCTACGCTTAACTCAAAATATGAATCAGGATGAGTTCAGAGTATGTCACTCAATGAGATTTAAACCATATGATACTTCCCACAAATTTTTTCCTGATTTTTAAATTTTCAATATGAAACACCCATCCTCAGCTCCCATGTTTTGTTAAGAACTATTTAAAATTAAATAGGTAACATAACACTAAAAATTACAGATAAAAAAGTTTCATATGAAAAATCCTGTACATAGTAACTGCTGCTTTCAAAGCCATGTTATTTGCAACCATTTCTCTGTGGCAAAGTGTGAGTGGCTTTTGCTTTAGCATCACTGGGAGTTTTTCTGTGAATTTCAGAACTGCTTTTTGTCTTTGTGCCTTCAGCCAGTTTAGTCATGGAGTAAGTTCACACTGAGACAACTGAGATTATTCCCGTACCTCTGATTCCTTCATTTTCTGTCTCAACATGCTTTGTGTTAGAGTCTTAAGTAGGGTTTGGGAAACTTAAAAAAATCCTCAGTGAAAACTGCCAATTTACTAATGCAAAGTGACACTAGAGCCAAGAATTTTAATTTAGCAGTCATGATGATTATTTTGATGACTGACAGGCTATGACTTTGATGACTCAAGGTTACACCGTCTCCAGTTTGTATTTTTCCTGCGACTGAACTATCTGTGTCAGACCACCACCGATACTTTCACAAAGACTGAGTTGTTTCTGATACTGATAAATGAGTTGCTACGATACCTCTTCTCTGTATGATGGAAATGTCACCCACAGCAGAAGTCAGACATTACTCACCAACACCTGAATATGCTTTTACTCCTGAACCAGTGAAACATCACTCCTTTCCTGTGAAATTTATTTCTACCATAACTCACTTAACATTGTTGCTTTCTTTGGTGTACAGCAGTCCCTCACTGGAAGTCTTTGAAGCAATAAGATCTTTTCCCTCTACTGCTGTGGCTCACTGGAGAGGACAAGAGGGAGGTTCCTAGCTCCCAGTCTTACTAAAACGAATCATTAACAAAAATGCAGGTGGGACTCTTGAGCTCTGTGTGCTCATGACTTGAAACAGTTAAGTCTGACTATGGCAATGAAATTTATTTTTTACTGGCAGAAGTTAACAGACAGCTTGAGCCAACCTTCCAGCATGCTGCATGTTCCCTGGCATCCCTCATGCTGTCTCTGTGTCCAAGTACTACAATTAATCCCGAAGAAAAAGTGTAAATTGTAATCTGTCAGATCAACAAAGTTTACAAGATGAGATTGAGCCCACACAAGGTCAGGCATAATAGCATGTGGCAAGGACAAACAGAACCCCTTTCTTTGAACTGCAGGAGCTATTAGGAACTGTGCAAATATCCTGAGTAAATCCCACCACAGTCTTTTACTACCTTGCAGTGAAATGAAGTGGAAGGAAAAGTAACCCAACAAAAATTAACAACCAAGACCCATTAGATGCACGGATTCACAGCAGCAGTACATCCTCAAGAAGTTTATGGCTCACTTTTTAAAGACATGAGCCAGTGAGGAATCCTTCAGAAAATGTGCTTGTATAGAAAGAGAAGCACAGACCACAACCTTCAGGTACAAACAGGTCTAATAATTTCAGAGAAGAATAGGATTACTAATTTTTGATGAAAAAATTCAGGTAGAAAACCGCATGTTTTAAGTGGGTAAGAGGCATACTGAAATCTTACAAAGGCATGGCATGGCAGCAAGGAGGAAATGACAGGTTTTAAAGAATGATATGCTTGTATTAATGCTTGGGACCTTCAGCTCCACAAGGAGCTCTGTCTCTCCCTGGAAACACCTGCCCTACCTCTCTGCTGAAGAAGAGATGAAAGGAAATGCCGCAAGGAGTTTCTTGACACTGCAAGGAAAAAACCCTGAACAACAACAACAAACCAAACCAACCAATCAACCACCCACAAAAAAACAAACCTCAAAGGTATGACCTTGACATGTACTTCTGAGAAAGACACATATACCTGCTCCCTCTCATGTAAAAACCGGCACATGGATGCATCCCCAAACACAAAGACTAATCATCGTCAAAATCATTATGGACCAAGTTTTTCCTCTAGCATTTTAATTTTGTACCACTTCAAACACAACAAATTTCCCAAGACAGGTTCTAATTTACACTCTGCAAGTGAAATCGGAATGAGGATGAAATGCAACGGAGGCGTCAGTGTACACCTGACCCTATAAATCTAAAGGTAACCTGATACTCTAGAAGCAAAAGAGAGAAAAAATCCTCTAAAGTCAGCTGCAATGTATATTTTCAGAGACTGTCAGTCACAAAGCAGGATGAGATTGCTGGGATCTGCAAACTCTTTTGGCTTTCCAGCACTTTCAGCACAAGATGAACGCCACCATGACTAATGGGATTTTCCATTAAACATGGCCTACGGAAAGCAGACATTTCAGAAAACAAATCAGCACTTTACATAAATGCATTTATGCCTAAAATTAGATTTACTTTTTTTTTTTTGTATGAAACTGACTGCAACATACTCACTTATTAGGAATGCAGCATAAGAAATTCTAGTGTACCTTATTTATATGGACTTGAAACTTTTTACTGACTACAGAAAAAGTGCTATCACAGCAGTTAGCTCAAAACCCAACATTTAAATAGCCTAAGATTTACAGAAAAGAAAAATAAAGCAGAATATTAAAAAAAAAAAAAAAGAAAAAAAGAAAAAAAAAGTGAAACCCCCACCCTGTAACTGCACTTAAAAGTGGTGGCAAATCTCTGTCATTCCAGTTTTGCATTTCCTACTGTGATTATATTCCTGCAGTCAGCTATCAATCATTTAACTCTTACAGAGGAAGGCAGATGGGGTTTTTCTGTGAACTGCTCCGGTGAGTTAACGTGACAGGAACCCCAGCTTACCTGAGTCTAAGTGCCAAGGGTCGGTGGCGGCCGACATTGGTGGGATGGTGAGTGGAGACGCTCCGCAGTTGGATTCCACCAGTTCCCCTTGGATGTGGACGTGAGAGGAGGCGTTGGTGGGTCTCAGAGCTGCTTTCAGTGGAGCGATCTGGTTGAACTGTACTCTCGAGAGGCAGCCAGTGAATCCTGGGGTGTTGTATTTATATATATCTTGGTCAATCTTCCCAATTTCTGTGGGAAATTGAAGAGGGAAAAAAATCAATCAAAACAATTCATTGCTTTCAAAAGCACGGCTGCTCTGAACACTTGATTCCCAGAGCTCAGTTCCCAAGTCCCTCTCTGAAGGAGACTCAGATTGTGTCAGACCCTGACAGGTTTCTTTACATTTCATTACAGATTAAAGCTGGAAACCTTCAGGCTTTAACATGACTCTGTTTCACTGCTATGCTATCATTAAAATGAAAGGCGGGCATGAAGGAGTCCGTGAAGGAGTCATCAAAGAACAAAAGGCCAGGAAAAATATCTTTTCTGAGAGGAGTAGTGGAAGAGAAGGTAGCAGGACAGGGTCTCTCCTCCCAGCTGAAGCTGCTGCTGCGAGAGATGCCCCTACCTTAGCCCTGCCCTGTTGCCCTCTCGGTTCTCCTGGGGGGCTGGGACCACTTGTGGTCACTCTTGTCCATCTCCCATCTCCTCATCAGGAGACCAAGTGTCCCTTCATCAGGAAAGCAACGGAGAAGCGACCTCCTGGGTCCCTTCTCCTGGGAGCCAAGCATCCCTTCGCCAGGGAGCCAAGCTTCCCTTCACCAGCAGGCCACATGTCCCTGTGGCCTGAGGTGGAAAACCATCCATCTCCAGTCTCCTTCCTTTATTGCCCTGCAGTGCTGAGAGGTGCCAGGATCTCACCCAGCTGTGCTGCAGGCTGAGGGAGCTGAGACCCTGGTGCCCGTCACTTTGCTGCTGTGGGCTGACAGACAGGCTGGCAGCTGGCATCCATGAGCTGAGCACAGGGCTCTGCTACCGCTCCCTAAAACAGCTGTTGTCTCTCAAAGGTGCCCCCCAGGAAGCTTTCTCCCTTCTAAAACACCAGCTAAGATGACCCCAAAACCATGTAAAATGCCCTTGGTAGCCAGGAAACTGGCATCTGCTCCCAGCTGTTTTAATTCTGCCAGGACCTGTTGGAACAGCCTGAGTCACAACCAAATCAAAACTGTCCCCCTCTGTCAGCCGTCTGCATTAGAGGGGTATTAACATTTCAAAGCCTCACTGCAATGTCTAATGTAATATTTACACGACAGTGGGGAATTTGGCTTCCTTTCTTCTGTGGTAGTGCAGAGTGAATGACAAGGACACATGGAAGCATCATGTTTGTGCTGTATCAGGGACTATTGCTCCAGAGGCACCAGAACACTTCCAAACACCTTTCCCTGCGACGTCAGCTTAATGCCTGGCCCTTGAAGTCAATGGAAAAAGTCATACTAAGCTGAGCAAAGAAGTAGGGGGACAGAGGGGACAGGAAAAAAGGAGCAGCACTATGTTATTCAAAGCACCGCATTATTCAAAGGCAACCTTTTCAGATAGGAACAATGATAAGTGCTTAAAAATTTGGTTTTTTGTAGAAAAAAATGCCTGTAAATTACAAGATTGTGTCATAAAAAAGAAAGGAAGGAAAACAGAGGTGGGGAAGAAAAGGTTCTGAGAGGTATGAAGAGGAAGTGGGAAAGGGCTTTATTTTAAGAGTCTGGGGTTTAACGGGGAACCAAAGCACGTCTGGGTTTGAATTTTGCTACCAAAAAAAAAAAAAATCAAACTAAAATTATTAGAAAATGTGTTACTAATCTTTTGGAAATGTCTGTAGTCAGTTCTAACCAAATCAAGAACAATTATATGAGGTCTGAGCTGTTTAGGGTCCTTAAAAACCAGGATGATATACATGTCAGTGCTATATTCCTGGGAGTACTGAGGCCTTTGCATCAGGGATACATACAGTGAGTTTCAAGGCTACAAACCATACAAACCATTTTATTTTTGGGGTTTACACTTTAAGCATGTAGTGTGAGAAAACTGGTGGAAACGGGTCAAACCTTGAACATGATTAAAACAACTTCTTGGTTTTCACACGGAACCAAGCTGCACCTTTTCTGTCTTTGCAGTCATGTTAGGACGATAAACACACAACATTTAAGTCCCACACACACATAGCATAAGGACACACAAAAAAGATGGATAATCTGAAAATTACTTGCATTAGATCCTTATATGATCCACTATACAAGAACGGATTTTTTAATCCCTGCATTTTCCCTTTTCTTGCTTGCTTGAGAATGCCCTTTCTTTGCTAGTGCTTCTCCAGCCTGTGTTAATGCTAGAGCCACACTTCACAAGCTGGCAGTGAGCAGTGCCCACCACCTCTGACAAAGCAGACACATCCTCAGGACTCAGCTAAGGACTCGTTTAAATGCATAAAATAATTGTATTAATCACATACAGCTCTTCTTCAAAAAAGCAGTTTGAACAAACCATTAGCAACCTCTCCTTCAAAAATTTGATAGATCGTAAAAAACCTCACGCATGCATGCACATTTTCCACAAAAGAAAAGCTGTACAAAAGCCAGTTCATGCATTTGAATGCTACCTGTAGGCCACGTCACTCAGACAAGGTTCCTTTCTGACCAAAATATTCACTCTCTCTTACTTCAATAAAATATTCATGGTACATTCAGGGAACAGCTGCATTTCTGAATAATCCTTATAATCTCAGAAACAATTACAAGACTCTTCGAACACTGTAACCACTGTTGTTAACAGTTTAGTGATTTCACTCACATTTTATATATTCTGTGGAACTTCATGCAGAAGCTAATAGCCTCCCACTCACAATCCTGACTGACAAGAACAAAGATCCATGAATATGACGGTGCTAATTTAGCAACTTCAGCGCCATGCTTCTCTAACTCCATAAATATGTGATGGATACTAGACACTGACAGAATTAAAAAAACCCAACAAAAACAACAAAACCTCCCAATCTAACAAGACACCTCCATAAAGACCCTCATTTTTTGTTTAAAACATTCCACAAGTGATGGCTGTGCGAATCACCTCATGCAAATTTACTGCCAGCTCGAATCTTATCAGTGCTAAAACAATATAGATCAGCTTCCACGACTGTGAACATGTTCCTGCCCCTGCATGTCCCTTGGGGCTCAGCACACTGATATCCTCTGATGTTAGGCCATTACACTTTGTTTCCCTGTGCATTTGAGCCTAATAAACCAATTCCCGGGGAGCGCAATGATTGCAAAATGAAATATGTCTTTGTTCTCACGACTAAAATTCAATTTTCTCCCTGTAACAAAGAGAGGAGAAAACCAAAAGATGATTATAATGACATTAATTTAAAAAAGGGAAATGTACAACACAACTACTTTGCGTTGTTCCAATTTTCAGCACATAAGCTGGTGCAAAGTCATATAAATATTACAGCACATAGTATTATCATTACCTAATAGCAACATTTATATTATTGCTTTCAGATCTGATGCAGCAATCTCCTGCTGGCAACTTACCCTCAGATATTTCTGTAATGAAAGATGTCAAAAAAATAACTTATAGGCCCTATTTTTAACTTCAACTGGTTTTAACCATTTCCTGCCTTGACCACACAACCTGCTGACTTGAGAGGAAGACCACGATTGCACAAGAGCATTCAGGTGACCCCATTCTAGCACAGATGCATTGCAGTGTACAAATCCTTAACACTAAGCATTTGCACAATAACTACACAACTGCCTACCCAGATTACTTAAACGTTTAAAAAATCTATATAACTAGCACACAATATGCCAAGAATCTCACAGATGTTGCCCCACGTCTTGTGTGTTATCCTTCACTGAAGATATATTTAACATCAATTACTCGTTATTTGTGTTTTGCTATTTCTCTAACAGTTACAAAGATACAGGAATTTAATCCTTAGTTGCCCATTTTGATTTCAGGACTTATTTCTCATGGTTGTGTCAGAAACATGCCACATGGTGATGAAAAGAATACTATTGTTCTCTTGGAAATTATGTGCCACTACTAAAGAAGCTCTTTGTCCGCTAGGTGAAAAGACGTAAAGAACATGTATTTTCAAGCATATTTCACAGGATCACAGAATATTCTGAGTTAGAAGAGACCCGCAAGGATCATTGAGTCCAACTCTTATGTGAACAGCCCATATGGTGATCATCCCACCACCCTGGCGTTATTAGCACCCAGCTCTAACCAACTAAACGAATCTCATCTGTGACACAAGGCACCATTAATGGGTACCCAACAAGCTGGAATTGATTATGCCATGAATCTAGAAGAAAACAAGAAAAAAAAAAATTATATCGAGGAAAAACTGTGTCTGGACCAGTGCGCAAGCAATGTGTAAGCAGCACACTGCAATACTAATCAGTGTAATTAGGTTTTTTAAGCCTTTTTGGCCTTACCACACTACTTGTAGGTGCAGAGTTGTGGCTTCTCTGGTAACAGTGTAACAGGCACTATTACAAGAAAAGCCAATAAACGCTTTGATTCAGGTGATTACCCAAGCCGACCCAGTCAGCATGCATCTGATGAGCTACCTGTAGAAGTACACATCGCCAAATACACCTTTTATCTACTCTTTCTCTCCCTTTTCTACTTCCCATACCTACTAGTAAAAGATTTATAGAGCAGCTCAAAGAGCCATGGAGCTTCTAATAGCACAAGGAGTTAGTGCACTGCTGGAGAGCTCTGGCTCCGCTCAATTCTACCATCTATTTTTTATACATTCTTGTAGCATCGCTTAGAAAGACAAGAAACAAAAGACAGCCTGATGTAGCAGGAAACAAAGATGATGTGTTTGGTCCCACAGCTATGAGCAGGTTTTGCACAGACGAAGAAGTGCTTTCTATTTGTGTAAAGCTCCCTGTGTGAGGATCCTAGGATGTTTCACACGTACACAAGGCTCTGCAGCACAAAGCTGGGCAGTCCAGCACTGCACTGTGCCACACCAGTATTGCCCAGCCACGTGTGGAAAGGTGGCCTTGGACTGTGGTACACAAGGACCTTGGAAAGTGGGAGAGGAGATGGAATCAGCCACAAGGGAAGTAAACCTACAAAATGTGTTTTTATTAAACGTATGCGCTGTGTCTTTGCTCAATACCTCCTCCTCATGTAGCTGATCTGTGCATTTTTTTTTCTTGATGGGCTCTCAAATGCATATCAATATGGAAAGTTATAATAAATTCTATCTATGAATTCTATTCTATAAAACCTTGAACGGTGTTCCTGACATCGAGAGATCAAGACATCTATTTATAGTAAATTATGTTCCATTAGGAAGGAAATGTAACAGAACTTGAAGTACAGTTTGTGGGTATGTACTACAACGTATGTAATAAATATCCTCTTATGAATTCCCTGGGAGTTTTCCAGTGGAGCCCTTCAAAGTAGAAATAAGGCATAACTAAGAGTACTATTCTAGTTCAGCAAGGCTCTCCGTAAATGTTAAATCCAGCTCTCCTTTCTTTGTTGGTAGTGGGAAAGCTCTGCCCAAAGTAGCCATGGAGGGGCAGGGAGAAAAAAAGCTCTACATACTGGTGTGATTTTGGTCTTGACAGAAGATAACTTTTAAACAAAGTAAAGTCTCAGAAGCACAACCAAAGCCCTTTTCAGTTCAATTTGCTAAAAAGAGTACGTCTTACACAATTTACACAAGACATCGTTTGAGTTTTGAGAATGGTGAAAAATCGAGCTGTTTGGATTTAGGACAATGGCCCGTTTATATGTGCCCATTTACGCTCAGAAACACAAGAGCTTAATGATTTTGGAAAGCAAGGAGCCACATCAGCAGTGGGAGAGGTTCAGCTCTGCCATATGGTGGTGTTTCTGGCTGAACTACCAGGACGCTCTGCTATTTCACTTAAGATCAAGCATCAACTCCTTGGGTAGACAGAAGGTAATCCATTATCAATCTCTACAGCCCTTCCGCCAGCGGTACTGAATTGAACCTAAACTGTATAATATTTTAATAGACTGCACAGGTGAACTCACCAATTCAATTAAATGAACCACTAATTGCTCTTGGGTCAACCTTAGCAATGGATTTTCTCCTAGAAATAAGGCCCCGTGTGCCCCCTTGTCCCCTGTACTCAGAAGGATACCTTGTTATGTCACCCACTGCTCAAAGGGCAGCTCAGTCAGCATCTCAGGCATCTCTGTTGCGGCGTCAGGCTCCACATAATAGAAAGCAGTTTAAACTCCGCTGAAAGGAAGCTATTGATTCCAAGAATTCGCAGTCCACAGAGATTACTAAAGCAGTTTCACTTACTCGAAGCCTGGATGAGCCGTTCAGCACAACATCAAACCCCAGTACATGCCAATAGTCGAGAACTGGCACGGTGTAAAAAACCCAAGAGAATAAATTAATTAGTTTGAAACCCAGAGACAGGGAGAACCTATCCGGGGTGGTGTATACCTGCTAGACCAAAGCCACAGGGCTAAAAAGTCTGTGTCAGGAGTGTTACTATGCATCCAAAAGAGGGATAACACCAGGGAACAGGAAAATGACATTCTGACACATTGCCTGGGTCTTCTGGTGAACATCCTCCAGTGTGAGGATGGAACATCTGTTTGCTAACTGGCTCTTTATATCTCCTCTGTCCTAAGATCAGCAATTTCTATACATAAAAAAGCATACTAATACCATTTAACTGTGTAGATAACTGTGATTCTAGAGATGCTAAATACTTCCAGTACAAAGCAAAGAAGCTAAGCTCTCAGAACTACCTTTAATAAGCTGTGCTTAATGTAAAACCTCAAGGCATGGATGGGGCCTGAACTGAGCTACTGTTAAGACTTTTCATGGCCCTCAAACTTCCCTGGTTTTCAATGTCAGTCCCTGAAGTAAAATTCAGTAAATGGTACAAACTGAATATAAAATAATATTTTATCCATTACTCAAAACTGAGATAGTGCATGCTGCTTTCCGGACACTCGTACCAGTGGAACACAATGCTCATTTATGGAGAACATGCTCAAAGGATGCTGGGGGCAGCAAAGGGGTGAGCAGCCCCTGAAAATGGGCACCGGAGCTTCAGAAGACCCGAATGCAAATGGCTACCAAGTGCTCTTTATGCAAAAATCAAAGCCCTGAGCAGCAGACACACTATTTTGAGTCCACAGGTCTGCAAGGGCCAGGCGGCATCCAGGTGCCTCCCCACCTGTCCCCTTCCCAGCAAGTTAATACTGAAACATGAAGTTTAAAATATGATAAAAAGTAAGGTTTAGCAAAATAGCAAGCACTAGGATTTTAGTAAAAGTGCAGCTGAGTTTAATTGAGCTAATGATTAGCTTGGGAACCTGGTTTGGAATTAGTAGTGATTGATTATTTTGGTTATATTGTTTAGACAGCTGCATCCATACTTAGCGGATCTAAGGAAGTCATCACAATGGCTAATTTTTCAAT
>VYZT01042193.1:2864-15668 GCA_013400735.1 Pomatostomus ruficeps | reverse complement strand
CTCCTGTCCCTGCACAGGATCACTCCAAGGATCTTGCCATGTGCCTGAGGGCATTGTCCAAAAACTTCTTGAACTCTGTCAGGCTTGGTGCTGTGATCACTGCCCTGGGGAGCCTGTGCCAGTGCCCAACCACCCTGTGCATGAAAAGGCTTTTCCTAATATCCAATGACACCTCCCCTGCCAGTTTCGGGCCTTTTCCTTGGCACCTGTCACTGGTCACCGGACAGAAGACAGCAGTGTCTGCCCCTCCTTTTCCCCTCACGAGGAAGCTGTAACTGCAATGAGGTCGCCCCTCAGTCTCCTCTTTTCCAGGGTGAACACACCAAGTGACCTCAACCTTGTATGGTTTTCCCTCCAGACCCTTCACCATCTTCTGCCATTTTTGCCAAAAGGGCAATTTTGCACATTGGTGTGGTGAAAGGCAGAATGGTCAGAATTGCTACATCTTACTCTTTAGGCTTAGAGGGCCCATAACTCAAGATTTTAGAATGAAGGGAACCCCATGCCAGGGGTTAAGCGATTCTCTGTTACATACTAAGGGGAAACAACCTTGCTATGTATGCAATACAACCACTAATATATGGCCCAGATATCCATTTCCAGTGCCCTGGTTCTCCCAAACTTTTACGGGGTCTTGCATGGGAGATAAGGAGGAGAAGAGAAACTGTTTGCTAATGACTGTGAAAACGACCTGGCAGACTGTGTGAGTCCCTCTCTTCCCCATCCTCCTCTCTTTTTTCACCTGGAAGAAAGGCTGATTATGTTAACTCAGCTATGCATATGAAATTGTCCATCCTGTTCTCAGACGTGGGGTTTTCTGTGGAGGAAGGAGCCTATAAATAGCAGGGCTCGAAGGCGCTGCTGTAAACAGCCTCGTAAAACACAGGCTGCTTGTAAAGCAGTGCAGAGCAGTCTGTGCCTGAGTGCTGCCTGTGCTGGCTGGGGAATTCACTCCATCCCTTCATTACAAACACTCCCTCCCCGTCCTCTTCCCTGCTTAGGGGGGCTTTCATCACGTACCAGCTTCAGCGTTGCCCATGCCATGCAGCATTGGTATCAGCCAGCCTGTTCCTGGTGACCCCTAAAACTTATAAGCCCTGTAATTTTTGAGCAACTAATGCTCAGAGACAGTTTTAGTAGAGACAGCTTAAAAGTAAGCTCAAAACAAGCTTTTACTGTATACGTGGAATCCTATTTAATGTGATGGATATTGATCACACATTAATTCTCTACTAAGTCTTCCCAGCAATTTTTAAAACACTTTCCAAGTAGAAAATGTATTCTTTAAAAATCCAAATATTATTTAAAGGTTTTCCATCCCTCTCTCTTCATTTTGTTTTTCAGATCAACTCCTCCATAGATTGTTTGGGTTTTTCATCTTTCAGTTTCAGGAAATATTTTGTCTGGCTCAAATTCTGAAAAATAAACAAGTGAAAAAAAGAAAACTCTAAAGAGTGGGGAAACATATTCATCCTTTCCTAAAGAACCTTAACTTCATCTTTTATAACTGCAGAAAAGAGTATAATTCTACAGTTCATCTTTCCTTTGTTTTCAGTAGAATGGCGTTCAAAACATTGATGTGCTTTTAAAGCAGCTGTTACCTCTGGAACAAAATATCTGTAATCTAAAAGAAATCATTAATGCAATAAAAAATGTCATTTGTAAATACTACTTTACTGGCCAGGTTAAGAATGAAAAGAATTAAGTAGTCAGTTCCTTTTCAAAGGAGGATTGCTCTTGAGATTTCTCTTGTAAATATTTCATATGATTTTTTTGTCTAAGAAAATGCAAAAAAACCCTTCAGAGTGTACTGCATAATATTCAACCCCCCATTTTGGTCATAATTTTAATGAAATGTTTTCTGTTTATTTCACACTGAGACAGAATTTTTTATGTACTACACACATATCCATAGAAATGCATATTCTTTGCTTTTTGATTTTTGGCTAAGCAACTTGTCTCTTCCAGGTTTTGCTGTCATGTACAAGTCCATCAGCTCAGAGGTCGCTATACTTAAAAAGCCATCTAGATTTCCCTGAGTAGCAAAACCTTTCTTGGAAGAGTCCAATTTCCTTCTGCTCTTGATCATCCCAAAACATGGTCCCACACATTTTCTCCTTTGGATGTATTGCTGCAGTCACTTGTGGGGCCAGTCCTGGACTCTTGAAGGAGAAAATAGAGCTGGTAAAGAGACTTTTTGGTTATTAAAAGAAAAGAATTCATAATTTTTTTTCTAAATTCAAGTGGCCAGCGTGGCCTAGTCAAAGTCACTGGCAGACCTGAGGGAGAAGGAACCTGCTGCATGAGGAAAGAAAATGAGCAGCTGGAGGCTGCAAGGATGGTGTGAATGTCTTAAGCAGCTTTGCCATCAAAGACAACCCGGGCTGTGTCAGGACACCCTTAGGAGGGTGTGAGCATCTTCATAAACCACTTCTTTCCATCCTTAATCACTTTCAGTACTCTATTCTCCACTTTCTGTAATTTTCTGTATGTTTTCCAATAAGTGGAAAAGCAGATGGTACATGCTTGCACAGAAAAGGCTTTTTCTTCTTTCAACAGAAAATACGTAGATAGTTAGACAGATAACAATATCCTTAAGTGATAAAGTCCCTGTATGGAAGAAAAGAATACAGGCTTTTGATTTTTGTACTTAACAACATTGTCATGTTACAAGCTCATGTTGAACTCACTGCTCTCTAAAACATCTAAATCCCTTTGCAAAGGCTTGCATCACCGAGTTTTGTTCTCTGCTTAGATAGTCCCATTTAACATTTTTGGATGTATTTATACACATTTGAGAACATTATTCTCTACCCTTTTCCCTTTTTTTCTTCTTCATTTTTTTTGAGACCTCATGCTGACCTCTTTGGCCATGTCCATCTAAATTTGCTGTTTTTAAGGGTATTCACAACACTTCTCAATACAGCACTGCCTGCATATTTCATCACTTTGCAGCTGTTTTTCTCACACTTCCATTTCATCGCAGCGGTTAAAAGCAGTCACAGAGCACAGCCCCTCTCCTTCCACTATCTTGCTAATAGGATTTGCTGCTGATCTCCCTGGCATGCCAAGGTATCTGGGTTTATGTTTGAACAATGAAATTTCATGGATATATTTTCCCAAACTCATCCTCTTATTGCAAACCCTGATTAAAGCCTTCTATTTCCAACCTTGTCTTTTAATTTTTATTGTAAACTGAGCATATAATCAGATTTTCAGAGGAATTATTTCTTCTTGTAATAACGTATAAAAGAAAGGGATAAAACAGAGTAAGGGTGAAAGGACACAAATCTACAAACGTCCCTCAAATGCAGCAAAAAATGTTCTTGTATTAATTAATATATTTGCTATTGGGAAAGAAATGGATGAAGGATTATGATTATTTGAAAAATATAAAGTGAGAAATAGTGTTTAAGTATACATTTGGAGATTAAAGTAATGTGGTCATAAAATGTGGTTTAATTTAGGTCTATGGAAAATGAGAAGCTCATTTCCCACATGTGAGTTCTAGTACCTGGTGACTTTTCATCCCCTCAGCTATTTTTTTCTCCTATTTTCACTTTATTCACTCTAGACAAAAATGACTAAAAAAGGGAAAAAACACCCAATCAAACACAAATTTTCATAGACGAATAGGTGAAGAGATTATATTTTTATTTTAAAAAAATAAGGAAGAAAGAGCTGGCTGGGAAAATAAAATGCAACAGAAGGACTTCACACTGAAAACTGAAGCTTTTTCTTTATATTCTTGTTAAAACTTCTTAAAATGTGTCTGGAAATAACTGGGTAAGAGAAGGATCCAATAAAGAGGTTGTATATCAAATACTATCTTTCAAATGAAGACAAAGAAAATATTTAGGAGTTTTAGGGCAGGAATAAATCAGTCCAAGGCTGAAGAAACCTCTAACTTGTCTGTCTACAGAACCAAGAATTGTAAAGACCTCCCCTTTCCTCCACTTCCTTCCGAACATCTCTGTGTCTCCCACAGCTGGCAAGTCCAAGACCTATCTCAGGTGTTTGCTTTGAGCATCTTTCAGTTATTTTCAACCTTTAAAAACAGAAAATCAAAACAGTGCAATGATTATGTTCTGACAGAAGGCAATAACCCAAACACTGTACTTAACAGGTAACCCTCTGTCTGCAGAGCAGATCTCACACCAGAGTGTGTTATCTGTCAAGAGGTTTTTTTGGCTAAAGCCTCTGGGCCTTGATCACACACCCCTGAGTGCTTCAGGATATGGATGGAGGAAAGTTTAGTTTCCTGCATTGCTCCTCTGCATTTACAGTTTGTTGGTCCATCTCAGAGCCAGGAAAATTTCAGTTGCCTTGAAAAGAGCTTGGTTTTTATTTTAAAGTTTCAGTTAATTTCATGCAAGAATGGTTTTAGTCTTATGATCAAAACAAGTAATGTACTGTAGTATAACATAAATTGTCATGACTTAAATAGATTTAGACTTGACAGACTGTGTAGTATCCAAGTCGTTCAAGTATAAAGCAATGAATGACATTATGCCTATCATAAGAAATGTGGCTGTCAAGTGCAATTGCTTCTGTAGCACTTTGGAAACAAGGACAATTCAAATCTTCAAATCACAAAGCATCTGCTTCTGTATTTCTTTTTCTTCTCTGGTGTTTACCACTGAACTACTTTTATTACTAGCTTTTTTGATATCCCTCTGTAACTTTCATCATTTGCCTCAAAATGTGATATATATCATTGCATAATCAGAATGATAATTTCTATATAATTAGAATTGCATTTACATAGTGCACAATCATCGGAGAAAATTCCTTGTAAAATCACAGCAGAATGAGCTGGTAGAAGGGCAGACATCAGGCCTGTCATGAGCAGGGACGAGAAGGAGAGCTAGAAAGCCTGGAGGAGCTCAGCATTTCTGTCTATAAACCCTAGCAGAAATGCCATTAGGGGAACAGCGTGTGTGACAGTGAGCTCACGAGGCACAGGGTGCTGCACATCCTTGAAACTGCAGGAAGCATCCTGAATTTCCAGCACAATGTTCTTACTGGCAATAGTGCTGGTGGAGACAGATGGAGGACGTGGTGGAGATCAGCCTCTGCTCAGGTCTGTGAACAATTGAGAAGCTGCTCCTGACCTAATGAAAGTCCTCTGCTTGAGTAACACTGTACAGCTGTACAGTGGGCCTGCAGGCCAGCTCTTTGCTCAGTTCAAGTAGCTCTTGGAGAAGGAGTTGGCTTCATCCATGTCTTCTGGAGCAGCAGCTGTTCCTCCAGTAATTGAAGTTGTTCCCTGCCTGGCTTGTGCTGAGCCCAGCAGCAGCTGAGCCTGGATCCCGGCCAGGGGAGCAGCAAACTAATATTGTGATGGACACACAGAACTCTGAAATCAAGCTCGGCAAGTTTGCCGAGCCCTGCTCCACAAACCCTGTGTGCTGTGGGGAGAACAGCCCCATCCTTCAGCTTGGATGCTGACCTCCTGTGTGGTCTGAGTTAACATCAGCTGAGACTTTATCCAGTGGGAACAGCAGGAAGGCTTTGTTGCTCTGTCCTGGTGCTCCATGCCCAGCCATGCCTCCCTGCCTGCAGCCCCATGCTGAACACCCAGTGCACATCATCTCCAGCTGAGAGTGATGGGAGTGCTGTGCAGCAACCACACATGTCATTCCTCAAACCTCAGTGTATGCTGTATTTTGGATAACACTGGTTTTTCTTCTTCAATAAACCATTTACCAGGCAGTAGCCTTGCCCCCTCTTCACCCAAGGAACAATCTCTATCCTCTCAATGTGATTACAGCCCATTTCATTCCATAATAGGTTTCTTTTATTATTCCCTCAGGCATGTAAATCAAATTTTACTCAGTACCAAAATCTTTGTTCTACAAAGAATGCTGGCACCGAGTGCAGTGAAAGAATAGCTTCGCTATTGAATATGGTCTGTGTTAATAGAACTCCACTATCTTTTTTACTTTGAAAGTAAACATCTGTCAAAGTTTATTTTCTCTGTCAGAAAGACAGGAGTGTCTTAAGGGAAAGCACACAATAAAAGCAGATAGATTATTCTTCAATTATACCTTTCTCTGTCTAAATGTTTAATTAGATAAGCTGCCACAGAGACAGCGATTACTTTGGCATCCATCTGTCCCATTTACCGAGGTTACAAATGCAGTGGAAGTCTTTGCAGATTTGATCACAGCAGCCACAGCGAAAGCAGGGAGCTGGCAGTCTCAGACAAGGGCAATTTCAAACAACTTTTCAGCCCAGCTGGGTAGCCCCTTCTGGTAGAACCACTGCCAGTGGCTGATCTTGTGCTATCAGAGTTTGGGATGTACCAACCTGAGTGCACACCATGGAATCATGGAATGGTTTGAGTTGGAAGTGACCTGAAAAATTATACAATTACAACCCCCCTGCCATGGGCAGGGACACCTTCCACCACACCAGGATTCTCAAAGCCTCATCCAACAGGGCCATGAACATTCCCAGGGACTGGGCAGGCACAGCTTCTGAGGGCAACCTGTTCCTGTGCCTCCCCACCCTCACAGTAAAGGATTTCTTCTTCATTTCCTCTATGTAAATACAATACTTGAAGACACAGCATCTTTCATCCCTCTGCAGTTACTGCTCCTAAATATGGTTATATGCTTGATTTCAGAAGCTCTATGTGTCCATCACAATATTAGTTTGATTGTAGATATTTTAGCTGCAATGCTAATACAGGTTTCTGTTGCAGGCCTTGCTTCATGCTGGGTTCAGAAAAGGCACAGAGGAGAAGCCATGATTTCCATCACACAGAGCCTGCAAGCTCAGGCAGTGCATAATATGATAAAGAACATAAAAAGAGAATGAGGCATATAAACTTGCAAAAATTGCAGGTTTTTCCACTTGATATGTAAATCTAGTTTAAGACCATAAAGGCACAGAAATATTCAGACATGGGACCGGAAAGATTTTGACTCTAAATACCAGGGCTGCCCAGTCCTGTGGCTACCAAGGACTTTGCTCTGCAGAAAGTGCTGCTTTGTGTTTTCTAAAATTGCAGTCAATAAATATTTAAGTGTAAAGGCTCCATTACCATTAAAGCCCACAATGTTAAAAGTATTTATTTTCATGACATCTCACAAGGATGTTTTATGGGTGATATTAAGTCAAAGTGAAGCCCACCTAGAATATTTGAGCTAAGGTATAAAAGTTAATAACTTGAAATGGCATTTGTATGACCAAACCTAAAGTAAGAATCAACTTCAAATTAATAAACCTCAATTTAAATGTTTACGTGTGTCTAAGCCTCCATTACAAGCACAGGCCATGGAGATTTAGTCCATCCAGATAAGAACAAAATCAGATGCATGTGAGTGATGAGCTGAATCATGTCCTTTGTACTGGCACCCAAGACCTTATGATAGACTCTGAGTATTCCTGATGAGCGCCACCTTCAGAAAGCACATTCCACACATACGTTATCTGACAGCCTTAGTAATTATCTTGGGTACTTCGGGCATCCCAAATGGAAAAGAGTAGTTTCTGGGATATATTTAATATCCTTCTTTTATGAAAAGATCAGTGGGGTCTAAATAGTTAATATTATCACTTTATGTCTAATTCCCAAGTGAGTTAAAGAAATGGTGTAAGAAGAATCCCAGATTATCACATGGTTATTTTGCATAGCCGATTTTCCTTCTACAATTTTTTGGACTTATTTCTTGGTTTATCACTGAGAAACTGTAGTGGCTTTTGAAGATGTATTAAACAGAGCCTGCCACTGGCTTTTAAAAGAGGCAAGAAATGCTGGAAAGTAGTGGGGGACATTTCAGCCCTGTGAAAAAAGAAGAGAGTTTGAATAATGAGTTAGAAGGGGATGAGGTCTCACATTCCATTCTTTTGTTGGCTTGCCGGTTTTAGATCGTTGTTTAATAATTCTTTCAGTATTACGGAAGTCAGATATTTTATTTTTGGATGTTGTTTTGAAGCCATTTGGTGAAGAGTTTGTATAGGAAAAATAGAGGGAAATATATGAGACATTCACAATGAAAGAATAAGGAATGCAAAATACAGCTGACTTCAGTTTTGTCTGCAGACTTGAATTCAGGCCATGAGCACTGAAAAATTTGCTAATAAACCTCATCCAGTTTATGTAGTGTTTCAAAACCAGTCTCATTTGTAGCTTCCACTGGTTTTACTTTAATTGTACTTTGGGGTACATTTTTTACCAAAAATCAGGATGTGCAGTTTGCATGCTATTATTTCTGTTTGCTCAACATACCAAAATCAGATGCTGTTGTGTTTGTAGTGTTCCATAATCTTTGTCTGTATGCCTACAGCATAGGAAATTTAGAAATATAATCCTTTCTTTGAAATACTCATCACAGTTATGTTCCTTCATGCCATTACAGGGTAAAACCACTTATATTTTTTTTAAATCAGAGAGATGGAGAGATTAATGCTTCTGCATCATCTGCTTTTGCAGATGTTACTGAAACACTTTATAAGAGACAAATGTCATTGTAAATCAATACTTGTAATTGCAGGGTAGAATGATCTGTTTCCAATGGCTGAGGAGCAGCTAAATGCAGACACAATTGCAAAACCACAATGTAGCAAACAAGCAAACCTGCCCTCTGAAATGAGTATATTACTTGTCAAGGATTAGAACACTATTGAAATATCAGCCTGTGAATTTCTCTTTTTGTTCTCCCCATAAAAACACACTCTACTACATTCATCTTCTTCAACCTCATCACCCTCATCTGAACACCAGTACTGAAAGTACACAATATCCCCAAACCCATTTTTTCTCTGTGTCTCTGTTCTTGACCTCTTTTTTCTCCATCAATATTATTGCAGTATTTGTGTCCTCATCTTCCTCCCCCTGCCCCAAACCTATGGATGTCGTGATTTGAAACACTGGAATTCTACTGCTGGATAAAAAACGAGCAAGTTCATAAGCCCTAAGCCTTTAACAAGATAGAAAATAAACCATAAAATATGCATCACTCACAGGCCCAAGACAGTCGGGTTCCAATTACCTGTAGTGGTTGCTATAACAATAATTCTATAGACAAGCTCACAGAGTCACACTCTGGGGAGATACTGATTTTTTTTTTTTCCCAAAAATACTAAGCATTCATAAGCAATAGCATCCATAAGAGCAGCAAAGCATTTCAGAGTGAACCATGAGGTTCAATGATGTGTTAAATGCCAACCAGAAGTACCAAGAAAAAAATATGAATTTTTGTGATCTGGTGTCTTGTACAAGGCATCTCAAGACAACAAGCTCAACTAGACAAAATACCTGCTTGCCTTAGAATCTGCCTGGAAAATGGTCTTAAAAAGCCAGCTTAGGAAAAGAAGAGCTTTTTCCAACCAGGGAAAGTGTTTTACCAACATATTATGCAATTCTCGTGTACATGAATCTTTCATGAGCTGATTTAAAATTATTCTGTTCTTTTAATTGACATGATTCAGAATTAATGTATGTATTCAGATATTAGATATGGTCAATTGTCACTGTGTTCTCACTGTTGCTGGTACTCAGGATTTTGTCTATTTGCTTAACATGAGAGAGAAGCACAAGCTCTCATTTCAGCCGCATACAGGTCAAAGCAAGTTTAGAACACCTAATTTCAATCTGTTTCCTAGAAAAATCAAAGCAAATTTTCAATTTGAATGTTTGTTAGATGTCACAATTTTATTCTAATGTGAGTAGAAAGGCTTTGCTCTTTGTGACAAACACTAGCAATTTGACTCTATTTTTATTTCCTTCATGGAAAAAAAAATCTAAAAAATAAATTTTAAAACATCAGTTCATGTGTTTAGATTGAATTTCAGGTTAATTTTAATTTTTAACTAGCTCTATATTATGTTTAAAATAAGTTCTGGTAAATGTATTAAATGATACTGTATTTTCCACAAATGAATATATAAGATGTTTCTACTGTTCCATCATTACTACTCAGACTCTAAGGGACTGTCAGTCTCTGAATCAATAACAATCAATGCAGTTGAGATATTGAAATACAAAAGTAAAATAGGAGGAAAAAAAGAAAAACCACAACAAAAAAAACCCCCAAACCAACAAACTTAATGCAACATTTGAAATTAATTGCATTTAAGAAATGAAATACTTAAGAAATTTTAGCATACTTTTGTTAAAATATAGTCCAATTAACTATATCTCATTATCTCATTTGTTTAGAGCTATTACCAAAATCGTGATCTCTATTAATTCTCACTGGGATGAATTGAGTTTGGGGGAGTATTATGGGAAAGAGTCACTCTATTTTTGCAGTGCTCCTATGACCTTTTCTTATATTCTCTATAGATATCTACTTCTAGCAGCTGCTGGGAGCAGGATGCTGGAGAAAATGGATCTTCTTTGTTTTTTAATGTGATACAGTGTCTTTCATGGTCTTAACCTAACTAGCAAGAGCAGACATCTTTGAGATTTAACAAATTGAGCAACGAAGGTTATTAAGAAGAAAAAATATGTGTTCATCTGCGATATTTGTAGTAGACTGAGCAGAGCACCACATTGCATCTGTGCCTGTGCAGAAAACCTCATTTTCTGTCTAGGCCCCATGTGCTCTAACAGGTAATACACTTTTATGTGGCCAGAGAGACTTGGTTTTGGGTGGTTTAAGTCAAGTTTCTTCTCACACACACACAGAGCATTTGGAAGTAGTGTGTCTGGACTCACAAATACGAGCCATGTCCTGGTTTATGGCATCCGTGGCTACTTCTGAACCAGCACCTGAGTCAAAATCACTCATGGAGTACATTTCCAGCTGGGAGATAGCTCAGCCTCATAAGGGGATCCAAATTTTCTTTCCTGAGTTTTACACTTGTTTTATCCAGCACAAGTCTCAGTTGGAAAAGGACAGAAAAAGGGGATCAAATCCATCAACAAGGAAAAATGTTGTTCTTCCGCTTTTGTCCCAGAGTGCTTCTAGCCTATTCTTCCAGATCTCTCCAGAGAAACATTCTTCTCTTTCATGCCCGAAACTCACCCATCTGATCCACCTTTTCTGGCCAGCCAGGTATGTCAGAACAGCAGCTTCATAATCCTGCAAAGGACTCTAAACCACGGCACAGAGGACGTGTGTAGTTGCTTTGCCATGAGTGCCTCTGGAGAAAATATCTTGGATTTCTGAGACTGCTCCATGTTGCTGACAGAAGTGACACAGGCGTTACGAGTGACCAAGATCCCTCTGGAGCAGCAGCTCTCCTGGGCTCTCCTGTGACTCCAAATATCCTGGGGGCAAAGAAAACTCAGTCGTTGTTTCTCCTGATTTAATGCTCTCATGTTTTGCTGTCTCACTGGGACCTGCACCTTGATTTTTCTTTCTTCACTTATACACAGTCTTGCAGAACATTTGTTCAAGTGTTCGAAGTTGATGCATCTGCCTGACCTTATTGATTCCTCTGAACGGCAGGAGAGAAAGCGAAGAGATATTTTTGCCCTGTGCCACTTATCCAGAGTGACTCAGGAATCTGCTCTGTAAATCTGTGTGAGCTTGCTTTGCATTTACAGATTTAAAGTTTTAGACCAAATTCTCCTGAGGAGGGGAAGAGGGCAGAGACTTCAAAGGTGTGATATAAATACATGTTCTAATGTTAAATGGGTATTTTTGAAAATTCCCCTTCTACCATCCTTATTTTGTGAGCGTTCCATAAACTTTCCGGTATTATCAGTACTGTAAAACTTTATGAAAGGACACACAACACCTTGGGTTTTCTGCATATATTGAGCAGACTTGGGGCTGTTTCCAAGACAAACACTGCAAAAGCAAATTTTGCTTGTAGTTACAAAGACATCCTTATTGATCGTCTAGAGTCTACAAAAGTGCGGGTTAGTTGTCCAGGTCTCCTCCATAGTTAATGACAAAGAGACTACAAAGAGACGTCCAGTTACCCTCTTATCTGGCACCAGCCTTGAGGTGCAGTGAATTTAAATTTATGTTTTCAGCTGGTCTTGTTACCCATTGACTTCAAAGTGAGTCTGAACAAGAATAGATTAATCTGGATTATAAAATTTGCTTTTCGACAGATAAAATTAGGCAACATAAATCCCATTTTAGTTTACCAGTGGACAGATAATGAGGACAACCTTTATGTGTTCACTGAAAAATAGTCAACCTAAATTTTATGCTGGGCCATGGAGAAGATGGTGAGATATTGCCACAGGGGCTCTCAGTGGTGCACTGGCTCCTACAGTCAGTGCAATGAGGCAGTTCTGTTTCTCCTTTTCTCACTGCCACCAGAAGGAGAGGGAAAGGTGACTTTTGCTGAAGTCCCAGATCTCCCTGAGAGAAATTGCAATAACATTTTGTGTGGACTCCCCAGCATTTAGGGTGAAAACTAATTATCTCTGAGTAAGGAATGCAGATGATTTGCAGTGGGGTTGCACAAATGTCAGAATTTACGTCTCAAGATGCAGATGTCCAAGGAAATAATTTGGTTTTATAAATGTCTGTGCCTCTAGAGACTTGAGGACTAGACATAGCCAAAGGAAAATTCTTGATTACTGCTGGATTCAGTAATATAGTTCAGTAAAATGGAATTTAGCTTGAAATCTGAACAAAGCAGTGTGTGAGAGGAAAGGAATGTTTAATTTATGTTGGACTACCTGTTAAATGTCTTTAAAAAATGGAATTTTTCTTTGTCTTCTCACCATAGTCCTGTAAGCTGAAAACTCTGTGAAAACCTGCACATTGCCTTCCAATTGCCCACAAGGACATAAACTCCTACAAGCTGTGCCAGATAAAGTGAAAATCTCTGCAAATACCCAAAGGTTGCACATTCCTTTAATAAGCTGTAATAGCAATCTTA
>VYZT01042192.1:79131-93778 GCA_013400735.1 Pomatostomus ruficeps | reverse complement strand
CAAGTTTTTGCTTACAAAATGTGTTACTCCTCTTCAAAGAGAACTTGGCACCAAAATTCAACCTCAGACCATGTTATTGACACCAATAAAACTCTTACACACCTATTAACATGGAAACAATGTCTTCTTGGAAATAAGAAAAAATAGTAGCCAGGAAATCTGGCTAAATAAATTTCTTTAAAAGTTGCAATTTCCCATCACATCTTAAAAGCCAATTAATGAGCGATGCATGTAAATGAAGTGGAACATTTTACACTTTTAATTCATTAACTAATATTAGAGCCATAAATCAAGGAGTGACACCATAATTCAGTCCTTATAATTCAGTGTTTCAAACCTCTTTATAAATCCAGACAGATTACAGTAAACATACAGCCTTTTTGGCTGCAGTTGCTGAAACAAAATCCAAGAAAATTAATTTAATATAACTGAAGACTTGTTTGAAAACTGTTAAAACTTGTAATAAAATCTTCTTTAAATATAGTTCACTGTTTTCTCTTCAACTCTTCTTTTTTCATTAAATTATATCAATGTGCATTTCCAGAGAAGTTGCAATGTTCAAATAAATGTTCAAGACTTCTGAAAATAAACCTCTTTGTACTAATTACTGCTATAAATCAACTTTCCCTTGTTCAGAAGGCAATAGACTATCTCAAACACTACTAAACTAGAGGGCACTACTTCAGAAATTTAAAATATTGCATAAATTATTCATACTTCAACTAAAAACACTGGAAAGAGCCATATGCCCTATGTAAACGTATTGTATGATCAGAGAGCCCATCATTAGTGAAACTTTGTGACATTTATCTGGATTAGAATCTCATTTTCAACTGTACCAAAAGCCCCTCACAGTCTTTATTAGAAATACAACGCAAAGCAAAAAAACTCCATTAAAATAATAATTTAAAACAATTTTACAACTCAAAAAATAACCAGAATTGCTGTATCACTGCCTGCATTTTCCAGTTAAATTACATCATTATTATGAGCAATTGCCTTATTGCTCATGAACAACCTGCTCATCCCCTGCTTTGTCTACACAGAAAGTCTTAAGGAAATTTCAGCAGCTTCTTCAGAACCTCTGCCTTTTTTATCTGTTAAACACACTTCAATTCATCTATTTGGAATGTGAAACCTTCAGGGCAGAGACCATTTCCTATCGTGGTTCTTAATTAGAATCACGGAATGGTTAAGGTTGGAAAAGACCTCTGAGATCGTCAAGTCCAACCATAAGCCCACCATGTTCAGCACTAAATTGTGTCCCCAAGTGCCACACGCACAGGGTTTGTAACACTTCCTGAGACAGTGACTACACAACTGCCCTTAGCACAAGGAAAATTCAATTTTCAAGGTAAATGCCACTGCAAAGTGTGATAGATATTTTATAAACCATGCCACAACCACGAGAGAGCAGGAAAAACTGCCTCTGTGTAGAAGGCAGCACATGATACACTGAGGGGCCCAGTTTTTTGGAGTAACTTGCAGACAAGACTGTATAAATAAGAGAGTTTGATGTATTTCTGTGTCAGAGGTGCCTGCTCTACTGCGAAAACAAATGCTGTGTGCTCGCAGGGTTGGCTTCTGCACCTTTGTCCATGTCTCCTGCAGCACTAACAAGGCTGCTGAGCTCCCGGTTAGCAATAAATCCAATATTTCTGCCTGCCACAATGCTGTGCTGCACGGACACCATAGAGCAGAGGTTCAGAGGAGTAAGAGTGTGACAGTGCAGTGCTCACTGCGGGTTTGATGAGCTGCTCTGGAGTGATGAAACAACACAGAAATAATTCCAAGGGGGCTCCAGGAGAGCTGGAGAAGGACTTGGGACAAGGGATGGAAGGACAGGACACAGGGAATGGATTCCCACTGCCAGAGCCAGGGTTAGGTGGGATATTGGGGAGAAATTCTGTGAGGGTGTGGGTGGCTGCCCCATCCCTGGCACTGTCCAAGGCCAGGTTGGATAGGGCTTGGAGCAACCTGGGATAGTTGAAGTGTCCCTGCTCATGGCAGGGGTGGAATGAGATGGGCTTTGAGGTCCCTTCCAATGCAAACCATTCCGTGATTCTCTGATCTGCCCCTCTGGCACACCCACAGCACTCCCTGAGCCCCCCACTCAGGCAGCCCCGAGCAGAAGCAGCAGCCCCCACCTTCCCAGCCCCCTCTCCTGACTGCTCTCCAAACGGAGATGGAGATGCTGCTTCCCTGACACAGTCCTGGTGCTCACTTCTCACATACCTCAGCTCCAGTAGCATCTCAGAGGTGCTAAATAAACACAGGCTAAATAGTAGCAAGTGTAGCCTAATTAGAACATCTCAGTGCTCTTTTCGAGCTATTATATGTAACCTGAAAGAAAACTTAATGTGTTTTTGATTTAGCACTCCAGCTATTCATACTTATTTAACAAGGAAATAAGAAACCTGCAATAATTTGAATAATAATGCGATAACTGTACTGCTACAGAAAGGCATTTCCTTATAGAAATGGTAATTAGGTTTTTAAAGTTTGTTTCTTTTCTGCCCTTTTAGTATCTTCATCAAATTTGTGTGAATGAGGGTTCACCACAAAAATTCCTTTGCAAATAAACTGGCCTGCTGCAAACAGGCTCCGTGTATTTGACAGGGAAGCACAGGCAGCAGTTGGTGTGTTCCAAAAGGCTTTTTCTGCCTCCTAAAGAAGTGGTAGCAAAGTGCCATGGTTAAACTACAACGAGTATTTTTGATTGCTAAATCTTTCCACAATACTAACTGACTACACAGGAGCATTTCAGGGGGAAAATAAATAAATATACAGACATAAAACAAATAAATCCAGAAGTCCACTAGATGGTGCTCCTGTACAGCAAATCCAGCTCAGCAGCACCGTTCCCACTGCTAAAGGGGAATAAGGCAATGAGATCCTAATCCAGCTACCCATGGTGCTTCTCCCTACAGAGGTCACATTCTTCCTGTGCATTTGCTACTGAAATCCTGACACCTCCAGTGCTGTCCCTTGTACTCTGGAGCTGACCTGCCCACAGCAATATATGAACAAGCCCATGCATACACAGAAGGGGTTGTAATGGGCAGGGAAATGCAGCAATAACTGGAAGGAAAAGCTTGTTTGGCCCCTCAGCATCACCAGGACCCTAAAAATTTACTGATTCTTCCTCATTTGAATGATCACTTCTGCATCCTCAAACACATGTGGGCACACAGACGAAGCTTTTGGGTTTGGTGTAAAATGCAACATTTTGCTGTTGGTCATTATTTTCTTAATATGCCAAGCACGACCAGGCTGATGTTCCCCCACTCAGGGGAGATCTGAGGAGTGCAGGAAGTGCCAAAGGATCTCACTGCTGCATTGAAGTTCTGGAAACACTGGGGTGCAGCCTGGCTGCCCTCATGTGGGAAGTACTTGGCTTGACACTATTGCAGTGTTAAAGCCACTTCAGCTGCTCCAGGGAAAAAAAATCCAACCTGGATTTGCGGCTCCCAACACAAAGGATTTGCGGACTTGGGGGAACGAGTCCAGATGAGAACCACAAAGTTGGTCAGAGGGCTGGAGCCCCTCTGCTCTGGAGCCAGGCTGGGAGAGCGGGGGGTGCTCACCTGGAGAAGGCTCCAGGGAGAGCTCAGAGCCCCTTCCAGGGCCTAAAGGGGCTCCAGGAGAGCTGGAGAGGGACTGGGGACAAGGGATGGAGGGACAGGACATAGGGAATGACAGGTTGGACAGGGCTTGGGGCAACCTGGTCTAATGGAAAGTGTCCTGCCCATGGCAGGGAGTTGGAACGAGATGATTTTTAATGTCCTTTCCTACCCAAAGCATTCTGAGATCCTACAGGATTTCATCCCAATCCATACATGGGGTTATCAGAATTTGCAGCACTTTCCCCAGTGCGCTCCCAGTTAAATTCAATCTAAAACTGCTATTACACAGAAATTGCTATCTGCCTGGGCTAGAGCTACTCGAGCTCGACAAGTCTGGTTCCAAATTGCTGTGGGATGCGCAGTAATATTTTTGCAATTGTTTCTTATGAATTTTGCTGGCGAAACAAACACATTTCAATTCTTACTTCGCATTTTGTCCTTTTCTCTGCAGCAGCACAAATCACTTCTCCGAAGAACACATTTACAAGCAAATTGCAATTCCATAAATGTTCTGCAAAAATCCATTCTCAGATCATCCAGCAGTTATTTGTCCAAAAAGGAACATTCTAAAGGCAGTCACTTAATGATACAGCATTTCTTCTGTCTGCTACATTTCTGCCACATTTTGACAGCTCTTAATGTTATAATCAAAAGAAAGCAGGCTTTGCTACTGCTTTACCCAGATACTTTGTCTTTGCAGTTTCTCTGTAACGTTTTCCCCTCATTACACACCTATTAGATCTTTCACTCCATTTAAGGTGCACTGCATTCTCTAGCCATGCAAAATATTCCTAAAGGAGCATAAATGCATTCACGAAATACGTTATGATAGCTCATTTATTAATTATGAGCTGCACTGAACAGCCTGGAGGGCAGTGACCAGTGTCACCAGACACTTCCTCATCAGATGCAGTCATCTCCCAGATGGTTGACTTGCTCTGTTCAAAAATTCATTAAAGATTGAGTTACTCTGCCTGTAATTTTTCAGTTCAAATGCTGCTCGTAACAAAAAATAGTACCATTTCAGTGCCCTGGGACCTATCCCAAATACATAAATACCTCAAGTACCAAGAGCCATTTCCACCACCTCTTTCAATTCTCAGCCACATCAAATCAGAGAATCGTGCCTGAGTTGGAAGGGACCCACCAGGATCAGCCAGACCAACCCCAGGCCCTTCCCAGAACCCCACCCTGTGCCTGAGGGCGTTGTCCAAATGCTACCTGAACTGTGGCAGGTTTGGTGCTGTGACCACTGCCCTCCATATTCCTTTAAATTCCTTTATAAACCAGATTATTTTCATACTCAGCAATCAGAGAGCAAACAGGTGACCCACAGGCCCAGCAGCTCAAGATGTAACAAGGACCAACATTGCTGGACTGAAACTTTAAAGACAGAGAAACAATAAATCCAATATTAAAAAGACAAAAAAATGATAAAGCATCAGATAAAACAACATCAGCTATAGGGCTTGTCTGTTTGGATTAACATATATTAAAAACAAGCACTATATATCCTTTTTAACAAATGAAATATCATTTTATTCCACTGCCAAGAGGCAGAACTCGCACACACAAACACAAAAGTCAGGGAGAAAGTCAGCTAAGCCATCTCATCAGTTCATTCTGGAGCAATACAGAAAACAACAGATCTTTGCTTTTGGCAGCATTGGAGAAAAGGGGTTTTTGTCCTTTTTTCCTTTAAATATCTTTTCCTCCCCTAAGTCAGAGCATTTATAAATTTTATTTAATTTTATTGCAGATAATTCAAGCCTTGCTTCAACACAGGAACAATCCTTTTTATGGAGTTATGGTGCATGCATAGTAAACAGCTTTATATTTACAACACCATTACACCCACCCTCCCAGCACTGCACAAGAATGACTGCCCTCATTTTTCATATCCAAATCTAAAGGAAATTATTTGGAATTCCTTAAAATGTAAAGCACTGTAGGTTACCCAGTCTGAAACCTGCATTTCCACAGTGATTAGCACTTTGGAGGTGTTGGCAGCACATCCCACTGACACAGCTACGCTCCTCGGGACGAAGGAATAGCAATCCCGGTCCATATTCCCCGAGAGGCACCCTCCTACTCACCAGAGATCCTGAGTGCCCAGCAAATCCTATTTTTGCCTGTCACTGCCCCCTCCCTATTCCATCACGGGCTACACGTTTCCCAGCTATCTGTGTGCAGCCCTTGCTGTGGCACAGACAAGCATGGAACCACAGAATTGTTTGGGCTGGAAAATCCTTCTGGGATCACTGAGTCCAACTCCAGCACTGCCAAGGCCACCCTGACCCCTGTCCCCTGTGTCACATCCACAGGGCTTTTAAATCCCTCCAGGGATGGGGACTCCAGCACTGCCCTGGGCAGCTGTGCCAGGGCTGGACCGCCCTTTCCAGGAAGAAATTTTCCCAAATATCCAATTTAAACGTCCCCTGGCCCAGGCTGAGCCCGTTCCCTCTCCTCCTGTCCCTGTTCCCTGGGAGCAGAGCCTGACCCCCCCGGCTGTCCCCTCCTGTCAGGGAGTTGTGCAGAGCCAGAAGGGCCCCCTGAGCCTCCTTTGCTCCAGGCTGAGCCCCTTTCCCAGCTCCCTCAGCTGCTCCTGGTGCTCCACACCCTTCCCCAGCTCCATTCCCTTTCCTGGACACAATTATTACTTTACTTTATATCTAGATATAAACACATATTTTTATATCCACAGTTATTTTCACCCCTTTGCAGATGCCAAGCCCACACCAGGATCGATGCCCTCAATCTTCATCTCAGTTCTCACCCAGCACAGGTTTCCTGGTCCTTCCCACTGCATTTCTCACTCAATAATTCCACTCTCTTTTTATCTACCTCCCCACCACACTCAGGTTTGATGTGTAGCTCCTGCCTGCTGCGCACCCTAAGGGCTATGGGGAGGACACCAGGTAAATCCATCCCACAGTTTAACCTGTGCCAACCCAGCAGTCTCTCCATAACCAGAACAGCTGAGACCTCACCAGGTCAAAATTACCATTTCCTGAGTGAAAACAGAGCCTTTCCAGAGCTCACAGGAAGTTCTTCAAAAATTTATCTACGCAACTTCCATAAATTTGGCCAAGTATCATGAGGAGAGGTAAACTGTGCAACCCCATCTGTGTCAAGGACTCAGAAATATTTTATGAGCACAAAATACATGACAAAATTTAATAACAAATTACTAATAAAACCAGGAATACCTGGTTTTAAATGATCTAAGATTAAAGCAGGAACGTGGAAATTGAAGGACAAAGCAACAAAGCATTGCACATGTACTTTTGTCATCAATCAACTTCACACAGGACTTCAAGGAAAAGAATCTAATAAGGAACAGATTTGTAAACCCTCCCTATTTCTACATAAATGATCTCTGAGAAGCAATACATGACACCTATCTCCACAACTTTTCTGCTAATAACTCACAGTGACTTTATACAACCCCCCAATGTACAGTGTGACAATTACCACAGGACCTAGTTAAACACAATGGCTGAAGTGCTTCAAATAGGTAGAATAATTGTTTGAATTCCATGTGATGATATTTTAATTGAGAAAATATTCCAATTATTCACACTGCAGTTATTTGAAGCGCTAAGCCACAGAACACTGATTCTGAAATTTGCAATAATGAAGGCTGAGGAGTGTTAAATATTATGGGAAATCCTGTATACTCATTTTTAATATCTAATAATTATCTTGGCATATAATGCAGGGTTTAGTACGCACTTCATACCAAATACAAACTGATCTCAATCAATATGACTGATACCATAAAATAAATATTCTGTAAAATTACTTTCATTAGAAAATACAAACCTCCTTTCTCTTGCTGAAGTAACATATTGGCACCATAAAAAACTATTTTTTTTCTCATCCACCTTTTTGCTCATTACATAGTTTCACTAGTCTGGTAATATTTCTTGTTTCCTTGCTTGTAAAACATAAAGGTAAATTCACAACCATCCCACCATCCCAGCTATAAATTTTCACCTTCTCTGGTGTTTAGGGAATGCCATCTCTGTTGCAAAATTAGGTGTGAATAAACCTCATTCAACAGCTGAGCAGGGAGTTAGAAAACAGTAATACAACTGTTTCTGTATCCTTGTAAGCCAGAGGAGAAAGTGTTCACTTTGTTTCCTAAATTGGAAAGAGAAGATTCCCCAAAAAGGCAGTTTTTCCACACGTAACTATGAACAGAACACGCTGCTATGGCTCCACATCTCCCACACACATGCACGACTCCTGCAGCAGCACGGAAAGGGGAAAAGAGTTTACCTGAGGAGAAAAAGGAGGAATATTCCCATGGAGGCAGGGGACAATGTCCGATGTCTCGCACAGCCTTCTCTACGTTTATTGTCACACAGCACAGCGAGTCCCTTTGCATTGACAGCAGCCTTTTCCAGAAGGCAGCAGCAGCATCATCACTTTGGGACTCAGGAGTCACATGTTCCCAGCCCCTGTCTGTCAGACCTTTGCTGTCCCTAACGTGCACAGTCCCACACAAAAGCCAGAGCACAATCAGAGCACACAGGGACATCATTACCAGGATCTCACCAACCGGAGACCTGGGAGCTGAGGCAGCCTCGAAAACCCTGAGGAATTCCTTAAATCTGAACCCACAGAAATGGTGCAGGAACAACCACAGACGGGAGAATGGATGGAGGAGTCAAGCTCAGTCCAACACACCATGAGATAACCACCTGCACTACACCTGCACTTCCAGCCCTAAATGCAGCAGGAGTGAGCAGCTCCTGTGACAGATGCTCGGATTGCAACCCCCTGCCTTAATCAGAGTGAAAAGGACACCATTCCCTAATAACAACTTCAACAAATCTTCACCTTAACTCAAAATGAAAGACAAAAATATTTTCAGAGACTGTCTGCAATAACTTTTTTTCACTGCCTGAAGAACAATCCCCAAATGTGAGATAAGGAAAAATCATCAGACAGCACTGCTAATGAAATTAACAGCTAACCAATTAGCTGTCAAGACAGTTGCTTAAGCAAAACTGTATCTGTTGCTGGAACCGAGGCTGCAGTACTTTGCCCACAGCTGAACTGACTGCTATCAACTCTGTTTGAAAGATGCTTTTTCCATGCCTTTGATTAACATAATTCGTGATTCAAGTTGAATGTTAACGTTTCCAGGACGCTGAGCTCCATCACCATCTTCCTTTTTTTGTTGTGTCTTCCTGACTTGCCAGACAAATGTGATTTTTCTATTCAATCAACCCCAGATCTTGGTCACAAAACTAAACTGCCAGATTAATCAGACTCTGCATTATCTAGAAGCACGTAGTGAGATTTGTCGAGGATCCTAAGGATAACAAGGATTTATTTTCCTCACTATCCCGGCCACTGCACGTGAGCACAAATAACTCCTTGTAATTCCAGTCCATTAGCAGCAAACAACTATTGCTCACTACAACCACCACAAATCAATGCCTGCCCTTTGCCTCAGCAGCCCGAGGAAATGGATATGAATGGAAAGGGGAATATAAGAACAGCTTAGTTAACAGCACATAGGCTGTGTGCAGAAACAGCTCGTGTTGCGCACGCTGCTGATACTCACATCGAACTCGTTCAAAGCCGCTGCGAGCTCCCCAATGCCAGTGTGGCCCTTGTTCTCGTCCGTGGGCGAGGTGGCCTGGGCAGCGTTGGAGATGCCAGCAATGGCTTCCTGCACCTGCTTGAAGACGTAGTCCCTGTTGGCCCTGGTGGCCGCGACATCGGGGTGGCGGAGGAAGGCCTGCGACGCCGTGTACAGCATGGTGGCGTTCTTCTTCAGAGCCCCTCGCGCCGCGGCCATCTCGTCCCTGCAGTGAGGATCCTTCAGCTCCTAGACAAAGACACAGTTTTTAGAGTTGGAAATGACAGGTTTTGTGTTAGAATGCACTGCCTTGAGCATTCAGGCACGAACACCGTCCAGTGGGTCAGCAGAGATGGAATCCATGGCAGGATCCACCATAAAGCACAGAAAGAATTCCCCTCCTGCTCAAGGAAGCCCAGTCCTTCTGTATCACCACAGCTGGTACATTCTGCTCACAAAACCTTACTAAAGAGTCACCTCCCTTCTGCAAAAGCCCACAGAAAATGTATATAAATACCCAAAATCCCTCTTCCTGACTGACTGGATTCCATCTGCCGATTCCATAACGGCAATGCAAGTGCCTTGTTTTTCTAATTACTATACCCATGTCCTTTATAAAATCATCATAAGGTAGACCTTTAAAAAAATCAAAATAAAAGTATTACATAGATGAATATCACAGAATCACAGAATTAACTAGGTTGGAAAAGACCTTTGAGATCATCAAGTCCAATCTATGACCCAACACCACATGGTTTTAGTTCTTAAAGACCTACTAAATATGCCTCTCATTATTTTTAGCCTTCCCTTCATATTTTGCTCTATTCCTCATATCATTTAGTGTTTGTATATTTAGGATATCATGTCAGATGCTTCCTTTTGTTTCCCCTGACAACAAGAATCAGACACTGCACAATATGTTATCAGAATTATATATTATTGCTATCTAACCCCTGATTTCTTTTAGTGGCAGTGTATATCACACTGTCCTTGAAAGCCTTACAAACTTTAAGACAGCCCTAACAATATTAATAAGGAGTAACAAAACATTATTGCTTCTATTTTAAAACTATGAACAAACCAGTCTGGACAGCTGAATAGTTTATTTATGTTCACACATGGAATCTATCACCAACACTGAAAAAGGACACAGATATTCTGGATTTAAAGGTTCCACCCATTGATTAATTTCAACCACACATGGCTGACAGGTAACAGACTTCAGAGAGAATTTTTTGCCATATTCTTGTATCTTCAATGAGAACTTAAGACCTATAAACATTCATTAACTTTCACATTTTTCTCTTTTCCCATATTTACAGCTCTGTTTCCACAGGGGAACTGTCTGACTGTACACAAGAGCACTCTCCATATAGTGACTAGATTATACATTTTTAATTTGATTTTAATTTATTTGCGTTAATCATATGGTTTGCTTTTATATAGTCCTGCAAGGAGCAGAGAGACGGGCTTGGTGCTCCTTACAGGTCTCTTCCAACTTGAGATATTCAATGATCTAATTTCAGTATAACCCTGAAAATGCTATTTTTCATCAAGAAAGCCCCACAATCCTGATACAGAAGTAAACTGCCATTACTGCAATTCAGAAAATCAGGTAGATAGATGGCTGAATATGGAAAGCCAGCTCTCCAAAGCTGGTGTGCTGTGGAGGACAAAGCTGCCACATCCTTGAATTATTGGTGGTATTCAAATATAACTGAAGTTGGAGAGACCTTATACAACTCTACAGTGTCTTGAAAAGAAGTGTTCAGGGGAAAAGGATCTTTATTGCAAGGTTGTACAATGACCAGCCTTGAATAAATGTTATCATGACTTTCTGGTCTTTTTTCAGCTGCCTTAGCAATGAATAAATGGATAAATGAATTTTTTTTATATATCTAAAAATTAATAATAATGGTTTTAAGCACAAAGTAGACGTCTCTTCCTTCTGAACTTGAATTATACTGAACTAGCAAAGAGCTCGTGCTGTACCAGCTGTCAGAGTGACCTGAAATCTGCAGAGGTTAGAATTAAATGGGAATTATCATTGAATTAAAACTATCCTTAACCTCCTGACTCACTTCCCTTTTCACCCTTCAATCTGTTATTAACTGAAGCCTCTTGGAACCTACTCTTAAAGAAACTGCACTTCTGAGAAACTTCATCACCTCCAAACATGATCCATGTGATTAAATTACAGGCCGTGACACAGCAATTAATGGTTCATTGTGCATTTTAAACCAGACGTGGACATCAAACACAGGAAGTTTAGCATGGAGATGGATTTTTCCAGGCACTCCTGCACTCACCTGCTGTCGCCTCGCAGCGACATAGTTCAGCTTCACCATTTCCTTCCCGAACTCCTTGAAGCGGTTGGCTAAATCCTGCTCGTTCGTTGCGTTTTTCACAGCTTCCAGGGCCTCTTCCACCTACAACCCAATAAATCAGCATTTTAATCCACTCTTTGACAAAGTCTGTGACTATTCCACCCAAAACTCCTCTTACACGGACCCAATTTAGGTTTCACATCCATCACTGTGCAGAGGCTTTACAAGAGTCCCATGAACTTTAATTAGGTTTTTAATAGAGCAGCTGTCACTCTGCATTACTGTCCATTTGCTGTGCTTTGGGATCATGTAAAGCTAATGTCAAAGACAGAACTGTATTAATCTCCCCACTCACACTTATCTGATGAAATATTTAATGTCTGAGGGGTTTAAAACAAAATACATGGATGTGTTCTTAATGTGTGGTAAAGGCGTTATGGGAAAACAAAGAAAGTTATTAATTCTGGACAAGAAAAAATATTTTAAAAGGAAATCCAAATTTATCATTAAGATATAATTTACCCTGATAACCCAAAACACTGTATCTTTGTGAAATAAATGCTTCAACCCAGGATATATGTATTATTTCTTTTTTTTCTCAGCTCTGAGCTTTCCTTCTTTAGTTATTTAACTAAAGAAGGAAAGCTTTTATTTTTTTATTTTATTTATTTATTTAACACTGAGAAAAGAATCTACCCAAGAAACCACACCTGCACTTATTCAGGGATGCTGTAGCTCACAGGCAAAGACAGAAAACCCCAGCTACACCAACAAGTAATTCCAACAAATGCTTTGTGAAACTTTACCTTACGCAAAGCAAGGCAAAATATCTGAAGGGATAGAATGCTCTTTTCATGCAATAAAAAAATAAATTGCTGTGACTAGATGGGAATTCAAAGCCGTCCTTCTCTCTCTCACAAGCTAAAATGCAATTCCAAGCAAAAACACAGAACTGAGAAGATTCTACTGATCCTTCTTGCTAAAAGCTATTGCTGCTGTTCATAAGAACATGCTGAACAAATTTTCCCCAAATAATTAAGGGTTTATAGAGATGGGGACGGGCTCCTGTGCAGGAGCAGAGGTTTGCAGCTCTCCTGACACTGCTGGGAATGGATGAATTCAGCAGTAGCTGCTGTCTGATAGCTCAGAAAGGCACAATTATGTGCAGAACCTGTCTTTTTATGGCTGGAGTTGCTCTGTGTTTTCCTACCACTGAGGGAGTATATTTTCATTTTCTGCTTTTACCTACTTACTGCAGATTTACAAATTACAGGGCAGTGGAGTAGCAAACTCATACATTTCTATTGGAAAATGCATAATTCAAGAACATAAATTCATAGCTGTTACGCTGGAAATTATAAACCAAGTTACTGCAGTTACAAGCTTATTCAGAATCCAAATTACCTCTTCTTTTACTCCTAGGGAGAACAGAGTTTTTTTAAAAATGAACTGACTGCCTTACCATTAACACAAACTGCAAAAGCATCATTATATTAAATCATTTGCTCTTGCAAAACATGAACATTATCCTTTCTTATCAAGAAACATTTACATTAAAATCCCTGAAAGTTTCATCTTCATTACATTTGTAATGCCGAGCACAGACATGACAAACTGACACACATTTTTCTAAGTCCTGCTCCATATTAAACAGAATTCCTGAAAAATTTGTCAGAGATTCCACTCTGATAACCAGATTTCAAAAGATGCTGATCGCATTCTATCTTGTCAGGGCTCAAGACCACAGAATTTCAAAATGAAGAAACCAGTAATGAGAAACACTAGAAAGGACAGGAGCACAAGCTCCTTTTTAATTATATTTTTATTATTCTAATTTCTTTTTAACAAATTCATCCTGGAGCAAGCTCTCTATCCTTGAGAAAATCCTCAGCTGAACAGATCTGTTCCTCTGATTAACGAGCCTGGAGTTAATCACAACAGATTCATAATTCTCTATGTGCATGACCTATACTACAGTGGTACAGTGTTTTTTAATGTGTCACAAAAGCTTCTGCAATAACCAATATTTCTAATTTTAGCAGTGTAAAAGATAACCTGAATGCAGTGATCAAGTGTCCTCTCAGAAAGCACCTGCACATATTCCCTCAAAAACATGAATTAAAATGCACCATATTTCCTGGGAAGCCTTTGACAGGCTTTCAGAGAAAACTGATTACAGCACAATTCAGCATAAATCAGGCTTCATTACTCTGACATGCAGAATTATTGTAGTTCATTAATTTCATGGGTAACTTACACCAGTCTTTGAAGGTTACCTCTGAGTCAACAGAAGAGCTGTTCCTTCCTCAATTTTGTAAAATAAAACCACGTTTCCCCCTAGTAATTTATTTGTCTAAAAGTGGTTAGCATTGTAAAGTGGTAAGATAAGGATATTTACATGTTTAATCCTCAGAAATAAATTACCCTTTTAAACATGAAGTAAGTCACAGTTAAGGTTCTTCTGTTGAATTTTGCTGAAAACAACCAGAGGTTGCTGACTTCTCAGAAACAGAACTCGTAATAACATCAGAGAAATGCAGAGAGTACAAACCTCACTGCAGACACTGCCCTTGCAGTCCAGGGTGCCAACTGTGCCAGTAAATACACCCACTTACAAACCAGCTCTGGGCATTCGTGTTCCCAGAACAGAGCACTCTGCTGCAAAAGCAATCTCAGATGGGAGAACAGAATTTCTCACTGCCTGTGAAAGAGCTTGAACACAAATTTTCATCATAATGTTCAGAAAAAACCAGTTGTTTATGATGTTCAAGTGTTGGCCTTGCTAGGAAAGGACAATTTGAATTACAGCTACATGGATCATTATAGAGAGGAAAAGTGAAAAGCATATTTGAGAGGGACACTGCTTCCACTGCACATGACCGGAGCCATGTGCTGACAGTTCTGAGAGCAGCATTTCACTCATCAAAGCAGAGCTCACTAGAACCTGTGCTGAAAAATCGCCCTCATTCCTTATCAAAACTGGTTCCAGCTATTCCGGTTATCTGCACAGTTTGCAAGTTGAAGGGTGCTCACTGTTTTTCCAGAACATGGTGCTGTTGTAGTTACACTGTCTAAAAGACAAACTAAAAAAAAAA
>VYZT01042192.1:35498-79115 GCA_013400735.1 Pomatostomus ruficeps | reverse complement strand
AAAAAAAAAAAAAAAAAAAAATTGAAAACTTTTTGAAGAGTTGCTAAAACAAACAACTCTCCATCTCCTCTGTTAAACTCACACATGCACTCTGCAGGCTTTAAATATTCTGTATATGATTTTCTGCACAGTTTTGTTTTGTTTCAGAGGTTTTTGTTGCTTTGTTTACGCAATTAAAATGTAAAAGTGCAACAGCTAGGGAGGATGGAAAACCACATTTCCCAGTTTCAACTGAAAATCCGTCTAATACTCCTGTATAAAAGCGTGAAGGGTGGCAATCAAAAGTGAATATAAATCTGTCCAGACTATCTGGCAAACTTTAATTCCTTTTTACTCTTTGATTAGACAGTTGTCTCACTCCAAATTAAACATTCAATCTTTAGATATATCCAGAAGTCACAAGAAGAAAAAAAGAGGAGTAGACAACTATGGTACCTAAACTGTGCCCCAAGACAGCAACACTGGGAAAGCGACCACAGGAGTAAGAGGAGCAAACACTCCAGTTCAGGGCAGAGAGCTGTTTAACAGTGGTTTCAGACCAGTCACTGAAAACGTCTCACAAGTTTTGCTTCAAGTGTCCAAATATTAATTTGTGTAGAATCAGAAACTAAATGAGACTAACACAGAAATCCGTTCACTCTGACCTCTCACCACCACTTTAGAGAACACAGCGGAGAGTAAGGAGTGTGAACAGTTACATCAGGTACATTCCTAACGGATTTATCCCGTTTTTCCACGCACAAAGCACACCAACCCAACAGAGAAGGAGGAAAACGCCTACGATTTTGAGGTGCGAGAGGAGCCTCATGACGTCAGCCATGTCAGCCAGGATGAGCAGGCGGGTGACGGCCGAGAGCAGGGCGCGGGCGGCGCGCACCATGGTGCCCCTCTTCACCGAGGAGCAGGGGTCGTCCGCGAACTCCGACGAGGCGATGCGCATCGTCTCTCCTGCCGTGGGAACACGAACGGGCGCTCAGGTTAGCTTTAACCCCCCAGTTTTTGTTTTTACAGAAGGTATCAATAACTCACTGAAAGCTACGCTAAAGTGCTGTTGGAAAAGTAAAATAGAACCACAAAACCCTTGGGTTGGAAGGGGCAGTAAAACCCATCCAGTTCCACGCCAGGGACTCCTTCCACTGTCCCAGGCTGCTCCAAGCCCCGTCCAACCTGACCTTGGACACTTCCAGGGATCCAGGGGCAGCCACAGCTTCTCTGGGACCCTGTGCCAGGGCCTCCCCACCCTCACAGGGAAGAATTTCTCCCCAATATCCCATCCATCGCTGCCCTCTGGCCGTGGGAAGCCACTCCCTGTGTCCTGTCCCTCCACCCCTTGTCCCCAGTCCCTCCCCAGCTCTCTTGGAGCCCCTTTAGGCGCTGGAAGGTCTCTGTGGAGCCTTCTCTTCTCCAGGCTGAACAGCCCCACCTCTCCTAGCCTGGCAGTGATTCACAGCTTTTATATTAAACCGAACTTTGCTGTTGTTAAAAAAAATCCTGTTTGTCTCCAGTGCAGAAACTCCGAAAGAAAGTACTTCTAATGTGAAATTAAAGCATATTTGCATTGCTTTTAAGACCATTACAACATTAAAAAAAAAAATCCCAGATGGCACAACTTCCCATAAGACAATGCAAATAGTGGGGGAGAGATTTAAGAGGGCCACAGTGATTAATTCCCATCAGAACTCTTTTCCTTATTATATTTACCATTAGGACCACATGTTCATCTTATATTTTCCAAGCAGTATTATGGCACTCCCCAGGCAGGCCTGCTAGGCCGAGGGCCTGAAGGAGAGCCACACAAAGAACACACACAGACGCAGCAGGAGAGAGAGCAGGAAGAGAGAGGGCAGAGCCCTCCGACTTTATTTTATATGTTTTCACACATCACCGTGGATTGGAGGTAGAAATCACCACCTCCTATAATCCACTTGGTCAAAGTATTTGTCAATCATATTTCTCCGCCCAGTATACTGGAATTCGTAAACACAGATACAATTTAGGAAAACATAGATAATAGAGAGAAAACAAGTCATGGCCATGAGAGAGAAAGTCTAACAAGAAAACACTGAACACTGCAAAGTCAGGGCAACACAGTATACTTTGGATGATAAGCTGATAATACACAATTTCAAAATAAAATTCAAGTGGCTCATTTCTAAGGTGGAATACTCCTCTTAGTTTTCCATAAGGTTGGCAAAACTCTCAAAGAATTTCTTAGGAGACAATTAGCAAACAATCCTTGCCAGATAAAAAGTGAACAAACCAGATTTCTAAACATCCTTAAATGTTATATTGCTCAGCAGCACAGAGCTGAAACTCAGGGTAAAACAGAGAACAAGGTTTCTGTGGAGGAGGACCTCAGTTTGCTGTCCCTACCTTCCCAGGCATTTTACCTGTGTGCCAAAAATCACTGAAACCAGGAGCAAGGAATTCAGAGATTTTTCTAACACATGCTTTAATTCCAACAGTTATTTGAAAAATGTATCCACAACTCTTGGCTGGGAGCGTGCAAAAAATTGGGAATGAAACTTCCGTATTATTATTATGGGTCAATGACTCAAATATTTCAGGTTAAAGGAGAGATTGAGAGTGACCACAGAACAGCTGAGAGCCCAGCACGTGAGCAAGGGTTAAATGAGAATTTCCCACCCCAGGAATTTGATCCCAGTGCAGGCCTGGCTTCATCTAGGCAGGGTAACATCGTCAGGCATCACTTTCCCTTCAATCACTTATTGAGGGAGACCAACTGCCCCTGCTCTGTGCAGAGAGTTTGCTCCAGAACGCACTCTTGGAGCATACTGAGCTGCTGGAACCCAGACACACACAAATCCCAGCAAAGCTTTCCCTCATTTAAGCTCCAAGCAGAATTCAGATGATATGCAAGCGATTCCAAGCATCCAGCAACAAAACTCCTGTAAGTGAAAGTACTGAATTTTAGAGAAATCCCAGCTGAAATGGCAGCCAAAGCAAGCTTTGGATTTTGGAATCAGATGCCTGCAAATTGGTGCTTAAGAGAAAATTTTACCATTTTCTGCCAAATTAGCAGTGTGTAGCTTCAGATAAATATTTATATTGGACTATGAAAGAACAAAATAGTATTTGATAATTGTCCAGTGGCACCAGGAAAGCAAGAAGGAAAATTATCTTCTTAGACTTGAATATCCAAGGAGACACCCCAAGCAAAAAGATTTGAAAAGCAACACTCATGGACAGAGGGAAAATACATAGAGAGTCAAAAGGAAAAAAACAAACCAACAGTTAAAAGAGTTTGGATTAGATAATTAACCTTAGAAAGCTCACATTAGGTGAACTTAATCTCCAAAATAATTAAGCAAAAAGTATTAAAAAGACATAATCAAATAGGCAAACAAAAAGTGTGAGTATAAAAGTTCACAGCAGGTTGTTTAAAACTTATAAGGATCTAGGAGTTCATAGTTTAGAATCTAATAAACAAAAAACCAGCAGTTACGGAGAGGAAGGCTCGTCTGCCTCAGTGCCAATTAACATATTTTAATCCTTCTACAGCAGTGGTATCAAGCTTCTCTTACGCTAAAGGTAACACTGGAGCTTCAGCCCAATTAATTTTTAGAGAAACCTTTTCATCTGGAAAAAGTCAACGCTACATTCAGTTATCAATTTCTTTCCAAATTCATTTCAAGTTGTTCTGTAATCTATATTAAATTACTTTCAGTGCAAATTGGGTCGACACCAGAAACGCAGACATCTGAAGTCATCAGGTCTGCTTCCTCGCCACTGCAGTCAGCCGTGTGATAATATAATTAATAACAGTCTTAATATGATAATAGCTACACTCATAAACTTACCAAGCTTCCATCTTAGGAACAGCTCAGACATTTAACCCCAATTAATCCTACGTGAAGTAGAAACCTCATTCCAAAATGAACTCCAGAATCTGACAGGTTCTTTTCGTTACAGACACTTTAATGCCACACTGCCTGTATTTGTAGATAATTTAAATCCATTTCTTCTCATGCCCCATTTGTCCTTCAGCTTCATCGTGTTCTTCTTCCCCCTTTCTGGTTTTGTGCATTTTTGTGAGGAGTCCTGACAGATTACAGGCAGTTCTTCAGGCCACTCTAATTGCACACAAGATCCATTTCTACAACCATTACAGCAGCCCCATGAAACAATTCTGCTGCTGGAGGGCAAATGAGAAGACCTGCAGGTTTCTAGGAGCATTTACAGGTAGGAGAAAACTCATGGAATCACAAAATATCCTGGGTTGGAACTGTAGGGATCACCGAGTCCAGCTCCTGGCCCTGCACAGGACACCACAACAATCCCATCATGTCCCCGAGAGCTTAACTGCAAAAATCCGTCAAGAGATGATTGCCAAGGTCACCAAAAATGCTACTGGAATTTCATGAGAGATCTGCCTGGGAGGAAAGGAGTGAACCAAGGCTTTCCAGGGTTAACAGACACAGGAAATGCCATTTCCTCCAAAGCCCTGAGGTGTTTATTGAGAGACAGAAGACAAGCACAGAGCAGCAATCTAGAGAACAGCAATGATCAGTGGGGGATGCTGACAATACACCCAACACCTGGAAATAATTAACGGAACAATGACAAATTGATTGGATGCACCACTCCTGAGCAGCTCTCAAATGGAAGAAATTAATAAAAATACAGTCTAATTAAGCCATTTCTTTTAGATTTTGCCTTTTGTTCTACGTGTCCAAGATTAAAAAGACAGAACAACTGATCCATGACATAATGGAAGTATTTTAGAGTGCTCTCCTTGTAATTAGAGCAAAAGCACTGTTATGAAGCTATCCTAAATTATAATAATACATAGACCCAAACGGAGTTGAGATTCCATATAAAACAGTGAGGATGATGCTAACTGATGATATGATAGATCTGAATAACCCGTAATTGCTAATAGAATATATTTAAATTATATAGGCAGGTTTTTAATCCTTTCCTTTCCTCATGGATGTTGTCTCGCTAAGAAACAAAAGCAAACCCTTCAGGATGCAAAGATCTGCAATTTTATCCCCTTTGGATTTGTCTGGAAATTCACCAAATAGAGCAAGACCATGCACTGTCCATCCCAGAATACATCTCAATAGTCAAACTTCAGGAATAATGAACTTAATCTGGTCTGGGATGGTTGGTTTCTCACTGTCTATATTCCTCCTGCCTCGTTAATCCCATGTATTATTTACTTACCATATCTCTTAAAACATCATATTTTGTTTACAGGACTTTAAATCCAGTCTCCATAATTGAACATGTTCATTTCAGTACTAATCTCTGTTTGACATTATCAGAATGTGGGAAGTAATTTGTAGAGGATTCACAGAGTATTTTCATGGGGGATACTACCAAATATAAATATGCATTCTATTCAGAATTCCAAAAGCTTCACACAAACGGCTGTTTAGTCTTCACTTCCCTTTCCTTGATACCTTTTTTCTACATCTTTACTGCCATGCTCCCTAAACTCATCTCCTCTGCCACCTGCAGCTGGGGTTTTGTTCTCCATCTGTGGGACAATGACCACTGTTCTCATTGTTTTAATGGATTGCAGGGCCAGGAAAGGCCATCTCTGGTCAAGCCTGATTTTTTCCCGTCCCATTGCAGCTCCTGGAGCTGTGTCTCTCTGGAGCTGATTGCACAGACAATGCAGTTCACTTCAGTTTGACTCACTTTCCATCTGACATTTCGATAGAGCGACGGAAGATGAATCACTGTGCATTTTAAAATATAATGGATATCCTTAAATCTAGTAGGCATTTTAGATTCAAGGTTCTCTCTTAGATCTAAGAACACATCATATAATTCACTTCATGGACCACTAAAATATGTAATTTTAGTTAACCCAACTACTTATTCCTGAGACACAGAAATTAGCCAGAATACAGAACTTGTAAACTATTTAACCACATATCTATGACAACATAAGGCAATTACTCCATGAATGTTTTGTTTTAGAAAGAACTTTCTAATTAATAGTCAGATTAATAGTGCATTTGGAACATCACTGATACACTGAAGTACAATAAAACACCAATTAAACTTCAATTCAAAAATAAACTGTTTGGGATGTGAGGATACATTGGTATTTCTAATTGTCTTAGGTTACAATGGAGGACGTACCCAAAGGAATGCGTTCCATCCCCACCTTCCCGAGCTGTCAGCACAGCTGGGGCAGCGCTCCTTATCTCCTCCATGACCCAGCCCTGATAACTCCCTCCGGGGCTCTCTCTGTCCATGGCCCATCAAGGACCCACCCAGCACTCACAGAATTCCAGCATCCCATTGGGAGATGCTCCGCCCAGGGGAGGAGCCGAACATTCCCACCTGGATACAATCTGGGTTTGGAACAGCCCAGCAGCCCTGCCTGCTGGATTGCCAGAGGCCAAGAGCTGCCCCTGGAGCCGCAGGTGCAGACCAGACCCTTGTACAGGATCCCGGCTCCAGCAGAACCCCTCCAGCAGGGCTGCAGCCACCACTGAACGGGGCTGCTGCCACCCCCTGACCAGCAGCGAGTCAGCTGCATCCTGACTCTGTCCGTGTTTCTGTGCTACTGCATTGATTTTAATTTTCCTATTAAATTGTAATTCTGACTTGTGATCTCCCACTGGTTTGTTTGCAAACTAGCACACCAATCCCTCTTGGTCTGCAACTCCGTTACTCCATGGATTAACACCCTTCAGGGACACTACACTGATCTGCCTTCCCTGACCTGGAGAGTTCAGCGAACACCAACATGAACATTTTATATGCTCAGCACTGTGTTTGGGAGCATGAAAACACACTGGACCTCTTAAGATTTCCAGAAATACAGAGGCAGATCTAAAAACTCAATTATAATGTGGTTTTCTTTGTATCCTGGCAAAAGTCATGCTGCTGAACTACAATGTTCTACAGAAACACAGAATCACAGAAAGGTTTGGGTTGGAAGGGACCTCAAAGATCATCCAGTTCCATCCTCTGCCATGGGCAGGGACATCTTCCACTATCCCAGGGTGCTCCAAGCTCCATCCAGCCTGGCCTTGGGCACTTCCAGGGGCAGCCACAGCTTCTCTGGGCACCCTGTGCCAGGGCTCACCACCCTCACAGGGAACAATTCCCTCCCAATATCCCATCTAAATCTGCTCTCAGTTGAAAGCTCTTCTCCCTTGTCCTATCACTTAGCAGTTCAGCTACCAATTTTTCCACTGCTTCTACGTTTACCCTAAAAATTTGAAATGTCTAATTAAAGTATTTTCTTCTTTACCCAAATGCTGCAGAATTGCATCAAGAAACACATTCAAAATGAGTAGAATATTTCATCACCTAAACAAGAAACTACAGTGGAAAATGCTAGGAAAAGTTGCCATCTTTCTGGTGAACTGTGCATGGTACATTTATTGAAATCATTATTGTAAAAAAGGACTAAAATGAATGGAACTGACAAAGAAAAATTTGTAAGTCCCAGTGATTAACATCTTGAATTTAATCGTTTAATGGGTTTCTGCGTAACGATTTATTAATTTAAATAGAACTGTCATTAATAAATTTGAATGAATGTCTCAGGTATAGAAAGGAACAACATTTGGAAAGCACACAGACTTCCCCAGCAGGCATGGAAAAGGAAGCACTCCAAGAAAACGACTGGGGCATTCAGAATTAGGCACACAGATCCCATCACTCTGGGTATTATTTTAATTTTGGGGCTTGAAGAGTTTCACAAATACTGTACAGGAAAGCAAGTCCCAGGGTAGATTCTGTCTGTGCCCAAGGCACTGTGAACTAAGTTCAAAATCATAATTAGAATCAGTTCCATCACCCTCTATTATCACATGAAGAAAAAACATACCCCATGAAGAGTTTATTTGATAATTTTTGAGATAAGCTTCAGTTCAAAGGGTTGATATTTTCGAGCAAGATGCGTTTTCATAACGAAATTTATCAAAAAATCCCAGTGTTCTGTGAAAAAGCAGGAGCAGCAAGCTGCTAATGGCAGCTCATGGGAAGCACTGCGAGGAGGGGGAAGGATTGATGATGAGATCGGTCAGCCGGGTGGATTAGCAGCTCCCTGCTTCTTTCAAGGGTCACTTTGGTGTTCCTGCTCATTTCTGCCCTTCCTTAGATCCCACCTGAATGTCTTGACAGAGGCAGTAAGAGAAGCAGGGAGCACCTGCTTAATCTGGGGAACAAACATGGCTGAAAGTCAAAAAAACCCCTTCCCACAACCCCAGCTGGGATTAAGAGAACAGGCACATTAATGTTGGACAGTTTAGGGGCTTGCAGCCAAGGGGGAAAAATAACAGGAAAAATTTAAATACAAAACTTGAAAACGATACTGCAGAATGCGACAGGGTAAGAAATGAGTGGAGCAGACCAGGGAGAGTCACCAGCACAGGGAAAGTTTATGGCATAGGCTTACCAAAAAAACAAAAACAAAACAAACAAAAAAAAAAAGGCAACAAATTATGCAAAGAGAACATTTACAGCTTTACACAGAGAAACAGATAGAAGGTACAAGAGCACTTTTAAAAATTTATTTCATTTCTTCTCTTAGTTCACATAATCTGCACACATTGTTTATGATAACCTATATTTGAGGTCCAGTGCAGTTATTTTTTCACCATAAAACAATTTACCAAGGATTCTAAAACCATGCCCAAAGCATCAGCCTACATGAAAATTAAGTTTACCTTTCCAAAATTGGGAATTGCACTTAAAAATTAATTTCCCAATACTAACAAAACAGCAGTATTTCACTGACTTTTGACTTGGCAACATTTTAATATCCTAACGCTTAACTGGCCGTTTCAATGGGAATTCACATACATGCAGCGACACCTATGCGTTAATAAAAAGCTCCTTTATATAACCATACTCATTGCTTGAATGTTTAAAAACCGCAAGAGCTTCTGTGTGACAAGATGATGAGATAACTGAGCTTCACAGTGTGAATTTACATTCCAGGGCAGGCATCAAAATACAAAATTGATCTTCAGCCCTCCATCATCACACAGGAAGGCAGATTGCTGTTGCGCACAGTGAAAGGCTCATAAACGAGATGTAATTATCATTAGATTTGTAATGAGAATAGAAAGAAATGATCATTAGTCTAAGTTTGTACAGTCAATAGAAAAAATTATGGTTGAGTGCTAGGAGTGTCCTTGACAGACACCTGGGCGTGGCAGAAGGGAGGCCGAGGGGAATCACGGCTGGAGGTGGCTCTGAGCACCCTGGGATGGTGGAAGGTGTCCCTGCCCACGGCAGGGTGCTGGAACTGGATGAGCTTTAAGCTCCCTTCCATCCCAAACCATTCCATGATTCCATAATCTCCATCCTTTGCTGGATGCAGAGGGAAACTCAGGCACAAAGAATGAGGAGAAAGCCGAGGTACTCAATTCCTTTTTGCCTCAGTCCCAACAGTCAGTGCAGCTCTGCTCCAGGTACCCAGCGCCTTGAGCTGAAGGGCAGGGATGGCAGCAGAATGCAGCCCCCAAAACTGCTCCTTCTCCTGTCACCACTGCATTTATAGAATTTTTTTATTGGTTTTTATGGCAGTAGCCAGGTTTCAGTTCTAGCTGGGCTCTGGCCCTTGCCATTTTGTCCCTGCTTGACCTCCAAACATCCTTGTAGCTCTCCAGAGCTGCCTGTCCCTTTTCACAAAGGTCACAGACTCTCCTTTTTTGCCCAAGTTCAGCCAAATTCTCTGTTCAGACAGATCAGTATTGAATAAATAAACTAAGGAGTGATTTAAAACCATAAAGTCCACCTTTACTTCCTTTCACAAACAGGTGAAAGGAAGTAGAGGTTACATATTTTGTGAAGAAAAAACACACATATTTTATCACATACTATAGAAATCACATAATACAAACAGAGGTTAAAAACTGACTTATCTACAACTAAAACACACACACAAAAAAGGCAACACATCTCTTAAAGTTAATTGGAACAATTATGGATGAACGAGATTTGCAAACATCCTGAATGAAAATCAGTAGAAAGCCTACAATTTTATTTTTAGTAGATATAAAAATAATTCTAAATTCCATCAGTTTTACAGAACAGGCTCCTTTTCCCATGTTCGTATATAAACAGCAGTTGGAATATCTCACAGATCTGAAGTCTAAAAAGAAATTTGCCTCTGATAAAGGGATTAAAACAGAGAGAACAAGATAGCTGGAGATCAGAATGCTATAATTTGACACTTCTCAGAGGAAAGCAGTGCCTGTTATTTGATTATAACATTTTATATTCCCTCTCTCTGTAAAGTATTACTGGCCTTTGTAGTATGTGAAAAATGTACTTCAGACAAAGACATGTTCAAAATGGTAAATGGAAAGGCAATAAATTAAAGCCTTTTATATACTGACTAAGCATCTTTTAGGACTCAGATATTAGGAAGTATATTTCAAATTTTCAAGCTGTCACTTTTAATACTCCTCTCATCGAATACCACTTTCTGAAACCATATCCAAAATTAAAGCCTAATCTGTATGGGAGAAAGAAGCTTTTATACAACTTTTGAAGCTGGATGACTGCCATGGAAAATGCAGTCAAAAATACAGAACACAGAACAAAACGTACTGTAGGCAAATAGAAAAGCTGAGCGGGGGGGCAAGGAAGACACCCAGATAAAGTTTAGTGCTCTAAGGACTGCTTGTGCCTTTCTCATAAATGCCGCTGGGTAATCATAGAATCATGGAACGGTTTGGGTTGGAAGGAATCTTACAGCTCATCTTGTTCCAACCCCCACCACGGACATGGGAACCTTCCACTCGACCAGATTGTCCAAGCGCCCTCCAACCTGGCCTTGAACACTTCCAGAGATGGGCCAGTGCCTTGGTTTAAGACCATTTAAAAAGTTGGGCCCTCCACAATGAGTTACTTCCCCTTAACTCCAACCAATCCCTATCCACCAATACAGAACGAATACGAGTAGATTTAAATAAAAAAAACCCCACAGTTTACTAACAAAGGGAACAGCAACAGGCCAAAACTAACAGTAAATAACTGCTAGATGCAAAAGTGTCAAATTTTAAGAATGCCACGGGAACAAGGAGAGACCCGAAATGCTAGAACTACCCTTCCCAAGATGGCGCCTGCATGGCTGAGGGACAAAGGGGGATGGCATCACACCCTTCCCTTCCAAAACGGGGACCTAGCAACAAGGAGAGAAGATGGTGGAACCTGTACCAGAAAGGCAGGAGCCCACCCTACAAAGAGAGAAGATGGTGGAACCCGTACTAGAAAGGCAGGAGCCCACCCAACAAAGAGAGAAGATGGTGGAACCCATACTAGAAAGGCAGGAGCCCATGGAGCCGTTCTAGAGGCAGATGAAAATCTTCCGGCTCGTGTGGGGCCTGTGCTGCTGCTGCCACTTGCTCCCGCCATTTCCAGGCCCTGCCATGGCCGCTGAGGTGTGTGGGGGTAACAGGGCCGGTGTGTCCTCACAGGCACAGGGTGGCCTGATCCCAGGAACTTCCTCGCTTTCCTCGCTGCTGCCAGAGTTCGCAAAACTCACCACAAAACAGTTTGTAAGCATGAAACTCATCTTTACCATGGCTACGGTTGCAAACCCTAAACAATGACCTCCAGAGTGGAGCTCCCGCCGAAGTCGCCATTAAAGGAAGGGCCTCCGCTCCCCCGGTCTGCGCTCCTGTGGCAGCCACAGCTTCTCTGGGCAACCTGTGCAACCTCGCCACCCTCACAGGGAGGAATTTTCCCCAATATCCAATCCAAACCTGCCCTCCCGCAGTTTAAGGCCATTCCCCTTTTTAACTAAGCAGAAATAATCCTGGCTAACAGCGATCCAAACCCAAGATGCCCATATGTTAGATGAATCCCAGCAGTATTTACAATCATGTTCTGAACACAGAAAACCTCAATTTTTAAAGCTGAATTCCTTTGCAAAATTTACTCAACAGAACAAAATTTTACTGCCGAAGTTTGTTGGTATTTTTTTTTTTGGTGTGCAATCATCACAAAGTCACTCTTCAAATTTTCCAGTTAGTTTTTAGAAGACTGAAAATTCACTGTTCAGTGACGGAAGCATAAAGCAATGACCAAATCTCAAAGCTCATCTCCTTGACTTTCTCCTTTCAATAAGCTACTTCCCAATTTAAATATCCCAAAATCTCTGCAGCACACTACATCTCCCACCAGTTCCCCTATCCATCATTAGCCAGCTGGTGAAACTCTCAGTTCCTTTGCTCTGCTAAAAACTTCCATCACTCACCTACAGAGTCATCTGAGGTCACTCCTGTGCCAAGCTAAAAGGAATTTCCTTCCAGATACTTTTGATCCGACAGACTAAAATAACTGATTTTCCAGTTCAAAGGGTGACTCAAACTTTTCCTTTTTTATTTCCTCCTTCTTTTTATTTTTTTTTTTCATGTCGAAGAAAAAGAATTTCAGTTCAGAATTTCTGCCTAATGAATCAAGAGTGGTTTCATTTCCCACACTCAGCTGTGATTCAGAGGATGTTTCAGTAACACATAAATCAGAACAGTTTCAAAGGGAGAGGTCGAGATGCTCAGCCCGTGGTGCTCTGCAGCTTCACAGAACTCCTCTGAGGGGTCAGAGACTTCGGCTCCAATCTCCACACTGAGTTACGCACAGAGGGGACACAAACACAGATTTCATGCATGGGGGGAAATCTCCTTGCAGAACATTGCTCATGGATAGCTCAAAAAAATTAATTGAAAAGGCTGCGCATTAAATGCTGCTGAGGATTACTCACTGTGGATTAAGCCTACCCGGTTTGGGAATTACTGCTGGAAGACAGAGCAGGGCAAGATAACTGCCTGTGGTACCTATTCCTTTTTTTTTTTTAAATTAGTTTTTAAATTTAAATCCTAGTGAAACTATTCTCCAAATTTGACCTGAATTCAGAAATTTCATGCATACTAATAGGTGGTGAAGTTAAATATTTACTGCAAAACATGGCCTAGTTACAATCCCTTGATAGGGATTTTTTTTCTCTTTTAACTGTGCTGCATTTCTGCAATACTTTCTAAAATAAAACCTTTACTAACAGTAGTATTTCTTCTAAAAGAACAACTGTAATTTTAGAATTTGATTTTAATAATCAAGTCAAATATTTCTGGAAGAAACACTATTTCTGTATCTTTCCATTTGAGAGTACAATTTTATTTCTGACAATTCTCAGAAGTCGGCATTTTAAGGAAATTTTATTCTTCCCTGATATAAAACCACAATAGTAATAAAATCTCCAAGAAAGACAATATAAATAAATATAGTACGAAAAAGATCACCAAATAGATTAATTTATATTATTTTTCAAGCTTATATCACTGCTTTTGCACAATCTGTCTCAAACTGTCATGTTTAAGCAATATATCAAATACCAACCACCCTTTGTAACAAACACACCCGGGAGACGAAAGTCACTTCCATAAATTTAAACTAACATGAGCTTAAACAAAACACTGCAAAGTGAAATGAATACCAGACAAGCTCCAGCCAAGGCTGGCAGAGAAATAAATCTTTTGGAAATAAAAAGTGCAGAGAATAGAGAAGAAGCAAAGATCCTCGGACAGCCAGCTGGCTTTAGCAGGAACCAGGACCATCAGCAGTTCTCCCCAAAAGCCTAAACCACGTGTACAGAAAATCAGAAAATCACGAAATGGTTTGGATTGGAAGGGACCTTAAAAGCCCATCTTTTTCCAACCCTCCTGCCATGGGCAGGACACTTGCATGTTTTTCTCTACATTCAGTTTCCTCCTTAGGGACCAATCCTGATCAGCCACAGAGGGGAACAGGATAAGACCTTGGTGCTGTTGGATTTGTTCCACAGAAAGATAAACTTTTGGGTTACAAGGGATTTTGAAGGTCATCTTGTCCATCCCTTGCAATGAGCAGGGACATCTTCAACTAGAGCAGGCTGCTCAGAGCCCCATCACACCTGACCTGGAATATTTCCAGTGATGGGGCATCACCACCTCTTTGGGCAGACAGTTACAGTGTCTCATATCTCATAAAACAGTGAGCGTTGAAAGGCTGAGGTGCGTGGTCAACCGTAAATACCAACTATTTCTATTTTTGTGCATATTATATATATGCACAGCTGTGTATGTGTGTCTGTGTGCAGCTGCCTACTGGAAATACAGGCTCAGTCTCGTTCCTGCCTGGAACCGGGGCCATGGAGCTGCAGCAGCCTCACTCCTGGTTCTGGGAACCCCTGACACCCCTTTTCTGTAGAGCAACTCTCAGAGATGCTCTACAACATCTCCCTTTTCATCAGAAGTGTTTTAAATCATCCCGGACAAGGAATTTTAATGTCTTTCTGCAGCGAAATTCTCAGAGAGCTGAAAGATAAATAATGGATGGACAAGGGTTTGAAAGAGCCATCATTAGGGTATTTGCATGGAACGGCATTTAGAGAGCAGGACTTCTAGAGGAGGAGCACTGCAAACATGAATAACAACTGAAGTCACTGCCACGTGTAACAAGCAATTCAAAATAGATACAGAATATTTTTAATTAGCAAGGTAAGAGTTTTCAGGCCCCAGATCTGGTGACTTGCTGAATAGAAAACTTGAAATCTTTGTGCTCAAAGCTTTCAGACCAGGCACGAGCCACCAGCCTGACAAAAGCGAGCTGCAGAGCACCTCATCACAGATATTGTTGGGAAAAAATAGAATATGTTTCTTTCAAAACAGTTTCTTTCAAAAGTGCAGGCCAATATTCATTTTCCCATTAAGCAGCGCTGCCCGCATGCCCCACTTCACATTTCAGAATGAACAGAAATGCCAGTTTGTCTAAAAAACCTGTAAAACCCGTTTTACAGTAATTTCTTTCCACAGCTATCTTTATAGCTCCCTCCCCTCTACTAAAACTACAACACACAGACACACTTTTTCCTCTATCGAGAACTTGCACACACAAACTTGTGTAAGCAGAAAAAAGTGAAGTTCTCATATACTCAGTGAAAAGGTTTATAAATAAACATAGGGAGAACATATGTTTAAGTGAAAAGATCAGGGGGTTTTTTGCCTAAAAAAAGATTCTCTGTATTCTAGAGAAACGATTCTAGATTTTCTAGATTTCTCTAAAAACCATCTTTCATAGGATTTAGTTTTTGTTTTAAAACTTCATTGAAAAACTTTCCAAAACTAGATGGTGGAAAGCATTAAAGCACTAAAAATATTTCTAGTGTGTTCCATCAGAGAGAAAAAAATTGGCAAGAAAGTTAAAGTCACTTTTGTGTCTCAGACGTTCATCCACAATTTCAGGAGTCACAAAGTACATGGATCCCATCCTTTTCTACAATGTCCATAAATCTGCATGAACAAAAAATGAACTCTACCTCAACTTTACCCTGTCTTCATACACAAAAAACATCAACAGCTATTTTCTGTCCCTTGACTGAAGTATGAATTTCAGATTAGGGTGTGAACTTTTCTCTACCATGCTTGAAAAGCAAAAAAATTTAAAACATAACAAACCAGCTGCTGGACTAAATCATGTTTTTAATGGAAGTTTCAGCTATATGCCAGCAAACTTCCAGGAAAATGACATTAAAATCAGGCAGTCACCAGTCCATACCTAGAGAGAGACAATGCCAAAGCCATTTACCAGACGGAATAAATTTACATGAACATAACCTATTTCCTTGTGTTGCTTTCCGCAGCATCCCAGACTGTCTCCTAATAAATTTAATCAAACCTAAGCCCAGAGGACCTGCAGTTCTTGATGGATTTTTGTGTCAATCATGGCCTGAATTTCTCCTCCAAGGGGAATTTCCTTCTTCACTGCTGATCAATGAAAGACCAGTTGCATTTAGACACCCATGCCGTGAGTGCAGCATATCCTGCACTTTTTATTCCTCTGAGTTCTTCTTCACTTCCCTGCACTTCTCAGGCTTCATAGTCTCACTCTTTATGGTCATGGAATCGTGGAATGGTTTGGGTTGGAAGGGACCTTAAAGATCATCCAGTTCCAACCCCTGTCTGCTTTCCCTCCTCTGTGATGTAAAAAGACATGAATGATAAACTTCCACATTTCCCAGGGCTCCTTTGTCCCCCAGCTGGGAGAACTTTTACACAACTCCAACACTACCAGAATAAACATCCACCCAGCAAAGCCTTTAATGGCCCAGCAACTGGATAATTTCACTTAGATGGTTTTGAACTCTAAGTGTTCCTATTAGGGAATCATTATGGGATACACAGGCATGAGTTTTAGGCCTAAAATCTTTTCTTTTTCCTCTTTGTGCTTTAAGAACCCAACTTCATCAATCAAACCTGTTGATCACCAGAGTTTAACGGCCCAGCAACTGGATAATTTCACTTAGACAGTTTTAAACTATAAGTATTCCTATTACGGAATCATTATGGGATACAGAGATACACAGGCATGAGTTTTAGGCCTGGAACTTTTTTTTTTGCTCTTTGCATTTTTAGAACCCAACTCCACCAATCAAACCCATTGATCACCAGAGTTTTCTACAGCCAACAGCATTTACCCTTCCACACTAGAGAAGTAACAAGAAAACAGCGTCTACCCTTCCACACTAGAGAAGTAACAAGAAAACAGCATTTACCCTTCCACACTAGAGAAGTAAGAAGAATCTCACTGCCACGGGCACTCTCAGTCACTCCAAAGCGTTTTGCGAATGACGCTGAGCGTTTATTCCACACCTATCCATGGAAAGCATCCCTGGAGAGAGCTGCTGCCTTTAGCAGCACCCAGCAAGGCAGGGCAGGCAATGAGGAGCACACCAGGGCCAGCTGTAAGTGCTTGAGACATTTTGAAGCTGATGAGGTAATTATCCCAGCTGGAACCCTGCCAGGAATCAGCCAGGCAAACCCAGCCAATCCGGCTCCTTCTGCCACTGAGCCACACAGATCCTCTCCCACCACACCAGGGCTGCTCTCCACAGAGCTCCTGGGTGCTGCTAACGGGGTGTGGTGTCTCCTACTCTCCTCATTATGGGTTCGTGGTGAGCAGCCCCAAAAAAGCTGCTCCACTTTCCGGACAGGCTTTTTCCCCAGCCTGCGGTGTTGACAAGAGATGAACCTCTGTGTCACTCTGTGTAATACAGTTTAAGATCTTTTTCCCCTCTCTGCTTCTTCATTGTTGTTGGGTTGAGGTTTTTTTAATATAGGTTAAAAAAAGAAAAGTCTTTTTTTTGTTTAAAAAGTCAGAAATTCAGTCTAGATAAAGAGTGTGCAAGTTTAGGTTGATGCCTCTAATTCAGCAGAAGGCTCCTGAGGAGAAGCTGAGCCAGCATTGTAAATCCAAAAGGGAAAATGTTATAAATTCAGAGAGATCTTGGGCACTTGTGACACCACTCAAGATGCTGAGCTACAACTTGACACAACACAAAATAAGTAATGTAAGCAACAGGAAAGTAGTTGACAAATGAAAATTAATGCCAGAACAGCCAGGCATCAGCATTAAAAATAAAAAACAAACAAACAAGAAAAAAAACCACAAAAACCCCAAAAAACAAACAAACAAACAAACAAACAAAAAAAAACAAAACAAAAAAAAAACCACCAAAAAAACCCGCCACCATCACCACAACAGTGGAAAAAATAATCAGCAAACCCCACTGGAATACTGGAATATCATTGTACAAAGAGCATCCAGCAAATACTTAACTTATTCTGACGTACTGGCAATTGAATATTTTAGAAAACCGAAACCACACAGGAACAGGGAAGCAGTGAAAGCAAATATACACAGAGTAGAGAGGAGGAAAAAATACCCTCAGGATAGAATAGACTGGAACATGCACTAATCAGTGCTTATATACACAAAACTTAACCCTGCCTTCTCATATGATCCCTTCAGTCCGATTTTCACAAGATGAAAAAAACGTATTAGGAGTTCTGGGGGAGTAACTTACTGAAAATCAGTATTTTACACCCAAATCCTTTAGACTCCTTTTGAAATCTCAGTTGGAGATCTCTCAGCCTTGTTGTGAAACCCAGGGCTGTTGATACTGGCAGATGGTATCTTTAGATTATAGGACTTACAATGGAACAAACCTGAAAGGTACTTAATTCTGCTGCAATAAAGATAATTACCATCAAAGTCAATAAAACAGAAACGTTTTGTTATAGGCATATATTGAAAACATATTTTTCCCCTGACGCACAGGTAAATTTGAAAGCATCTCATACCCACTTTATCTTTTGAAAGACAATTGTCAGATATTGTGAGTATCCATTTATTTTATCACCAGTCCCCCGGAAAATAATTGTTTAATATTGTTATTATCTCTGTATTTTCAGGCTTTGATATTTTTTTTTATATTTCGATAGATACTTGAAACCACAAGTACTTCTATATCGCTGTTTTATCTGATAACTGTTGGATTGTTCAGAAACATATGTGCCAATTCTACATTTGCACCCACAGGCTTTAAAGATTCAGCCAAGTGAAAAAACCACATCGTTTTGTCACAGAGCAGAATAAAAACAGACTGAAAATGGAACAATAAGTTTGGCACTGGGCGCAGCCTTAGTCCCATCAGGCATCTCGTCCCACATACCTTGTTTTCGAACATCTTCCACAGCAGCAACCAACTCCTCCTTGAGATCCTGGCTCTCTTTAGCGATTTGGTCTCCTTTTTCCAGGAAGTTTTGCGTGGCCTGCTCCACGGAGGCAGCCAGAACATGAGCCTTCTTCGAGCGCCCCTTCTTCTTGCCAGACGGTCCCTTATTGCTCGTGTTCACCAGCGTGGTCACCTTTGGGCAGGAAAAAAACAAGTTTCTGTCAGTTTGGACAATTCCCCAGCTGTTTATAGAACACCTAATTCGACTCTCACGCTATTTTCTGTGCCCTGGAAGGGAGGTAGTGGCCACATGTTTGAATAGACAAAATTGAAAGTCTAACATCCCACAGCACATCCCCCAAAAGAGGGTTTTCCTTTTAACCTCTCGTCAGCCTGGGCTAAGCAAATCCCAGCCAAGCAGTGAAAAAAAAAAAATAAAGATAAGAACCAGGCATGGCAGGGCAGCGGTGCCAAAGCATTGTTTTTGTCACTGGTTTTCACTTTTAAAAAACAGAGAAGCTGATCAAATGAAACCTGAACACACAAGGGTCAGAAACCATTCAGAAAGCAGTTGTCCCTTGGGATAATGCACTGTCAGTGACATGCAAGCGGTGACAAAAACGTTGTGGTTGTTTTCCAGATGTGGAAGGTGTGAAGATCTCCCACCACAAGGATTGCACAGGTTAGAACCCTTTCCCTTAGTGTTGCTTCACCATATTCCTAATATTTTGTCATGAACCCACAGCAGGCAGGGAATTGATCCCACCAGTATTTAAATAGAAGAATGGATAGAAGGATTCTCCATGGCTGCAGAATCCCCTGAAGGAATTTTTTATTGAGCTGTCAATGAACTGATCAGAAAGCTTAAAAACACAGCCCAGCGTGTCCCTCCCACAGCTGAGCACTGGCCTAAGAGGGAATCCTGCTTTATTCCAGCAGTGCCAGGCTGCTCTTCTGGAAAACAGGAATATTGGATTGGATTTATAGGGTGTTAAACGCACAGAAAACCAGCAATGCATCCATAATGCTCAGGGATGCAATTCCCCCTAACCAGGACACAAACCAGGGCAGCTGAAGTGTTGTGTCAGTGTTCTAAGCACAAACTCGCTGTAAGAAAATAAATGCCTTCACAACTAAGACATTTCGCTAAAAACCAAGGGATTGTAAAAACAAATATGAAAATTCACTGTCCTCTCATCCCTGTTACCAGAAGAGTGACAAGGAACAGTTTTGACCAAAAAGCCTTTTACCACGCTCTTTGTGCTACATTTTTTTTTCTCTTTCAGATAGTTCTTTTTGTTTTTTTTTTTTTGCAAAATCACATCTAAAAACTACAAACTGTGGAAGAACAAATATATGTACCTACAGCTGTATCTATGTCTATCTATCTATATAATCAGGGTTTGAAAATACCATATGCATGGATGTATGGGAAGAAAAGAAATGTATTCCAGAGCCTTCTTTCAGGAAGGAGCCTGCCTGGCTACTGGCATGTAATATTCATCCATCATATGGAGATTTTTTCCCACTATTTATATCTAAAAATAGTATTTTCTTTATTAGCTTTCCCTTGCAAATATCCCTCGTGAAATTTCCTGAAGATCCTTTCGTAGTTGATCATTGGCATTGGCATCTAGTTATGGACACCCACGGAAATGCAAATAATTCTAAACCACCACCAAACAGTACGAAAAGTTTATCAGAACTTCCCAATGTGGGAATAATTATAAATTTTTAAAAAATATTTAATAGTATTTTCTTTGAGGCTTTTTTTGAAATAACAGAACTGCTTTGTCCTATGCTGCCTAATATGCAGAAATAGAGAAAAATCACTTAAATTGTCTCCAAGTGCTCAAAATCTTGCCAGTTAAGAACTTCTGTGTCGGTCTGTGCAGAGCAGATGAATGTGCAGCTCCCAGAGATGAGGAGGATCCAGCACTGGCAGAAAACTTTTGCAAATGCTCTGAGCTGCTGAGCCCAGAACTAACACAACCCATAGGAAATTCCAAATTATCACAGAAAACAGAGACTTTTTCTACCACTTCTCACAACACACAGGCAGGAAACAGCACCCCAAAGTCAATCCTCTTTTTCCAAAGGAAATGCTAGTGTATCCTGTTTGATTCCTGTTCCTTCATAGAAGTTTTGCTGCTCTTTTTTTCTTATTTATTTCATTTCTAGCATTAAAAAAAATAAATTTCCATCATGTCAAAAGCTGGGACTCAAATATAATCGTGGGAGAGTCCAAGATGTGCCAGCAGGAGAGCATGAGATCACGAGTGGTGCTGGAGGCATTGCTTGCCAATGAACATCCGTGATTTGTAAATTTGAAGCAAAGAATTTAAAATTTTAAACAAGATCCACTGGCATGAAATCCAAGGAAAGCACCATCTCATTGCCCTCTAATCCCCAGCATCCAGATGATGCAAGGAGAGAAATCATTCTCTCCATAGGGCTGGGACATTCCCTTGGAAAAGGAAAATTCTGGATTCCAGTCTCTGCACCACCAGGTTGGGTTCTGGACAATACAGAGCTCTCACAGGAAGAAAACCACCCATAAAAACTGGAATCTGGCCACTGTGCCCACCTTGTGTCAGCTTCTTTAAATTACATTAAATTGCCAATTAAAAGGCTAAAAAAGCAGTCTCCTCCAAAATCAGAATTCCTGCTCAGGAAAGTCAGAGGTACTGGAACAGGGCAAAGGGGGAGGAAAGCTTCTGATACCAGTGACAGAGAAATCCATGGCATATTAGCCACTCTGCCATTTTTAAAAAGCCAATAACCTATGACTTTATACATAATGCATGAAAAAAAATTTTAAAAAAAAATAACCTTTTCTCTTATTAACATAGCTCAGTTTTCCAGCAGGGCTTTAAAGCTAACTGGTTTATTTTAAATATCTTACCCCACCTCTACTGGTACAAAGGGAAGAACATCTCTATCAGCTTCTGTTGCTAATTAATGCAGAACTCACCCAAAATTCAGTACAATTATCAAATATATCACTTGATAATTACCATAAGCTCATTTGGCAGCCCTGTAATGATCCTGGCTTTGTGATCACACTAGGGAACCTTGCTCTCTTATTTTATTAAAGAAGCTTCACACAGGCCTAGCACAGATCTCTGCTGGAAAAACAGAACCTCACTAATTAATAGTTCAGCCCCATCCCAAACCGAGGCCTCCTTACACAGCTCCAGCAGCACAGAAGAAAGGTGAGGATGTCTTTGCTGAGAGCAGAAAATTCTCTTAGCGTGGATTTCCCCACTGCAGAGGTCACGTGCGGGCAGGGAGTGCCAGGAGTGAAAGGGGCCAGAGCTGGATCACACACTCATGAAATCCATCCCCGTCAGCAGCAGCTCCAGCTCCCAGAAGAACTTTCCTGGCGCTCTGAATTAAACTGTGTTCCCTGCAGGTTTCTGAAAGGGGTGGGCCACATGTTTAAGAGTTGTAATTCTGCCCCTTTACCTTCTCCTTCCTCAATATCTGCTCAAATAGCATTAGTTACCCAAGACTTTCCAGAACCACGTTAAAAACACGCATATATTGACAATTCTTGAGGAAAATATTTTTAGGCCTTTTTTTTTTTTTTTTTTTTTTAAATCTTGCTAATCCATGTGGTTTCTCTCTGGTCCCTCACCCAGGACAGATGACTTGGGTTTGTTTTCAGCACAGAGCGGGTGATGAAAGGACTGAGAGCAGCCCTTTGCAGAAAGGCTTGGGGACACCTGTGGCACACGGCAGGGAGTTGGACCAGGTGATCTTTAAAGGTCTCTACCAGCACAAATCATTCTATGATTCTGTGATTCTACAAATTTAAGTATCAGTGACAGAGGCTGTTGGAGTTCTTCTGAGGGCGGACAGCATTTATATGTTTCCTTGTTTTGAATAAACCAAAGCAAACGCGTCCATTATGAAAACCATTCACACAAATGCTTGGCTCTGGTTGTGACAGGTGAAATCAATGTAAATGGGTTTCTCTGAAGGATCACTAATTATTTGCAAAAAAATATAAATTTCACTATTCTCCCCTATACCCCTGTTACTTTCAAGTAAATTTTATTTGTTCTTCCCAGTGGCATTTCCTGAAGGTGCACAGCTACGAGTTCCCTTCTCATGCACTCAGAGATCACCAAGGTGCTGGAAACCCTCACTGACCTGAGCAGACATTTCAGTGAAGGGCCCTTCCCCTTCCAGGTATCAGCTGCCCTCCCACTCCCCTGCACCATCCCATTGCCTCACGGTTGTACAGTGGCAACCCCTTGAGCACTCAGAATCCTGCTGCTTCCAAAAGAAATTTGTTTCATCAAAGGAAAAACAAAAAAAAAATAATTACAACTGTCTGGAAAACACAAACCTTCTTTTTCTGAACTGTCTCGTGGCTGAGTTTGCTCTTTTTTCGTTTCCTTTGGCAGAAGAGACCTTTCAAACCACCTGGTGAGAGCAGCAGATTGTGTTTGGGGGTTACAGCACCAGCACGGCCACAGGAAGATCTGATTTGGTTCCCTGCTCAAAATGAGGTGGAGAACAGACCTGAGCTCTGTGTTTGCATCCTTCCCTTGGACCATCCAGCAGCAGAGCAAACACAGATGGAATTCTGCCGGATAAATTCCTGGCTCTGCACACCAAAGACTTCAGTTGTGATGTGGCTCTCAGCAGCAGCTCATTAGCTGATCCCACTCCAACTGCAAGGTATCACGGAGCAAAATGCAGGAGAAAAGGCTTTCAACAACTACTTTTCATTCACATACAGAACAGAAAAGCCACTAAGTTGGATTTTTTTCTGTATTTGTGCAGAGGAGCAGACAACTTGGGTTTTTCCCCATATTTGTGCTTATTCTCTAGTGCCACACAAAAAAACCCGGGTTTTTTCCCTCTTACACCAAGATGTGTGAACACAGATGTTCCGCTGAGCATGATTCAGCCTGTAACATAACTCCCTTTTTTGATAATAACTGTTCTTCAATTTTCCCTATCAACTTGAGTAATTTGCCACTGTCCTTACCCCATAAATCATAACAGCTTACATAATTAACTCTTGTAATTATCTCCGCACGATTAGCACCAGCTGTCTACCTAATTCATAAAACTGAAATTCTCTTGCTGTTCCATGTGGGTATTTGGATTCTCGCTGATGAAGAGAACTTTGCCTATCCCCGCTGAATTCCAGCGGTTTAACCCAAATTCTCGTTGTTTGCAAACACCTGCAGGTTCCAGAAATCCACAAATATGCAGATTTCTCCCTCTAATGTATAAATTATTAGCTGGGGTGCTCCAAAATGCCAGTTCCACACCCACCTTTTGGCTGGGAAGCCCTGGGATAACGGAGGCAGCGCTGATGAGAGCCAGGATATTTTAACGTGGCATCGCTCGAGGACAGCGAGCGGCCGCGATTCACGTTTCCGCTGCCAAACGCTAATTCCTGAGCAAATCTGCATATTTCCATTCTGCCCACGTGCTGCACCTTCAGGATGTAATTTGGAGATAGCAACACCGCTGCTGTTAATTCGTATTTTTCTTATCAGTGCTCCCTTCACGGGAAGGGGTTTACACGCTGGCCAGTGTGAATGAATATTATATAAGGCACTTTTAAAGTTCTTCAGCAAGTTTTAATTCCCTGTGGAATTTCTGGCTACTTGTTACGCTATCAAAAAGAATAAAAAATAAATCAACCGCCCCACACTCACTTTCCTCCTACAAATCTTCCTGAAAAACTACCACAAATTTCTACAGCAGGCACACAACCCTGAAATATGCTTCCACAAAACATATTGTTAAGGAAAAGAAGAACAGAAAAACACAATTAAATGAAGAATCATGGTCGTGTTCCTCCTACAAATCTTCATGAAAAATGTATCCAACAGCCATAAAAACCTGCAGTGTGTTTTCACCGACTCGCCCGCAACTGAAACAAGAATCAATATAAATTAAGCAAATGTCTCCCCAATACAATTTGCTTCTAATTTGTAATAAATTAGGAGCAAAGATCTTTAAATTCTCATTTTTTGACAAATTTCTCCTGTTAATTGGCACTAAAAGACTGTGATGCTATTTAGAAGCCAAACATGAATTTCAGGAGTTACCTGGTGGACAGGAAAAAGAGATTATGTTAATATTCCACCCACGAAAGACAGAAGATTCCTATTCCTCAAGCTTCCCAAGGATTCACTTGCTCCTGCACATGACTTGAGGTTCCCCAGATCATCCAATTGTCAACTGGAAGCTCCAAGAGTTGACAATCTCTGGAAGTGGCAGCACAAGCAGCAAAATGCATTGCAAGATTCCCTCTCTGTCTCTGTGCTGGCAAAATTTCAAAACCTCACTTTTAAGAACTAAATAATCCCATTCCTGAACACAGGTTTCCAGTACCTTGTTAGGATATTGTCAATTCCGGCTTTTGCCAAGAGAGAGAAGTTGAAGCAGGTGTTTAATTGGAGTAACTACACATTCTTTAGCAAAACCATTGGCTTAATGTGACTCCTGAAAAATCTGTTCAATCCCTTTAAATACAAGAAAAAGATGAAAGTAAAATTTGAAGAATGTGTAATTCACTGTGGGTTGTCTAATTGCACAAAAGGGCTTGATCCCAGTCAAGTCCAACAGCAAAAGACAGCACAGAATCCACAGATTCCCATTATTTCTTTTTTTTTTAGGTTACACCATGCAAGTTAAGCTGTACCATTTCAAAAATTCATGTCTGTGACTTGTGTTAAACATTCATTTTCTGTCCTCTCTTCCTTCATTATGCACAAGAGTAGTTCCTGATCATACTAAGCTGCAAAGAGGAACAAGAATTCTTCCCTACCTAACAGCAGAATTCTGGCAGGATGGCCACCTTAGGGGCCAACCCTGAGCTGGGGGGCACAGCAACGTCTTGGGGTAAGAAATGTGGGGCTAAAGTTCCTCAGGCTCAGCGGAGAAGTGAACCACGTCCTCTTCCTTCTGGGGAGAACACCATAACACCTGGAGTATTTTATAAAAAAAATGGGCTGTACTTTCTTATAAAATACACCAGCGTGTTTGGGCTTGGCATGAGAAGAACAAGCCATTTTTTTAACCCTGAAGAAAGATTTAAGATTAACTCCAAGCAAACTTGTGCCCCATTAATCACCACGTGACATAAGGTCCCCTCTGCAGGCTCCGAGTTGGGCACATAAATTCTGGGATTTCAAAAGGCTCCCTTTCACATCTCTCCCACATCATCTTCTAAATCTCACTCCCAAGCATCTCTCTTCTCCTCTCCATGTGTTGAAAAGCAGAACTAATCGTGGAACGTCTGTTTAGGGATTACACTCGCGGAGCTCGGTGCCTAAACGGACTTGGCATCTCCAAACCTTTGAGTCTTCCAAAGCGCTAAATCAAGGATCCTTCTGGGTTTTATATAGCAGAGATGGAATTTTAATTGGAGCAACATTTGGAGCCACAAACCCATCCTGCTTGTGATCCTGCCACTATCTTCCTTCTGTTTCTCACTGTCCACGTGAGACAACATCGTGTACCCATGTGGGAACTCAAAATGTTGAAACCACTAGAGGCAACTGCTTTGGCTCCAAATGATCATCTCTGTGCAACTCAGCAGCGCTTTAGCAGACCACAATTCAAAAAACATCCCTTTAAAGAGTAAAACATGAAGTTTATCTTAGCCCAGCTAAAAATAATCAGAAAGCTGGAGCCTACCTGATAATCAGCAAACACACATTAAATGCAGTGACCTCAAAGCAGCCAGGAATGTCAGCTTCCAGTGCTGCGTTAAATGATCTTGGCAACCACTGAGCAGTAATTGAGGGTGAAGTAATTTTTTGCATTCAATAACTTTATTTAACTTCTCACAGTTAATAAGTTATTACTACTGCAACCCCCCTGCTGACATCTGTTATTTTCCTTGTTAATTAAAACAGTAAATGTCGCTGATGCCATAAGTGCGTGTTTTTCTCTAATTTCACCAATTTTTAAATTTGGGCAAAACTTTGTTGCATTACTTTTGGATGTAGCAGAGAAGTAATTCTCATCTGCAGTTTGCTGCAAGGATATGAAGCCCCCCAAAAAAGCTGCTAGCAGTCTTCGTGAATGATAAAATAAGAAGTACAAAATAAAAGGTATAAAGTATAAAGTAACACTTCATTAATTCCTTCCAAAACCAAATACAGAGCCCGTAGTCAAGCTTAAAAACACATCACATGCAGAATCTGAGATATGTAGAGTCAACAGTTATGTTTTATTATCACAAAATTAAGTTTTGTGGTACTCAAAGGGTATCAAACATAAAAGATTGTTCGTATTATGTATTACGTGGGAGAAAATCAACAAGTTTTCATTTCCATACTCAGAGTTATCCATACTAATCGATGAGAAACTAAGCCACCTTGTCCTAAATATTACTAAGTCGATCCTCAAAATCTCAAAAAAAAAAAAGACAAGGGAAATACACACATCTGTAGCTGAATTAGAACCAAATGCAAGTGTATTTATTTATTTATACTCATCTTGAAAGCACCAAACCACTCGAAAGCTGTAAAACAAAAAAAAAAACACCAAAAACCTACTCGGCATCAAACTGTCTCCCATTCTACCGACAGCCTTTATTTCTCCCAGGCCTTTAGCAGAACAGAGAATAAATCCAAAAGGTGTCGGAGTGGTTCAAGGAAGATATTGCATTTAACCACATGAGGGCATACCACGCTAGAGGAACAGAAAAACTCCGCTGAAATCCCTGGATTCGCTGTGCTTGGTGCTGTTTGATTGGATCTGTAGGGGAGCACGAGCCTTGGCACTGCGAACAGCACACGCCTGACAAAGGGAAATTCTTTGCTGATATTTAATGCGCTATTTTCCTGACACTTGTTGTTGCTTTAAAAACCTCCTGGCAATCTTAAAAGCAGCAGTATTTAAGATGTAGTTATCAAAGGAGCTCAGCCACAGAGCAGGCAGCAAGTTGTACTGGCTAGGGGGGAAAAAAAGGAAAAGGAAAAGTGAGACAGCAATTGCTTTAGTGAGGTTCTACAGCTTTTTGTGACCGGTTCTGGGGTTGTGAACTCTCCACCCCTGGAAGTGTCCAAGGCCAGGCTGGACGGCGCTTGGAGCACCCTGGGATAGTGGGAGGTGTCCCTGCTCATGGCATGGATGATTTTAAGGTCTCTTCCAACCCAAAGCATTCCATGATTCTATGATTACACATAGAACACCTGCAGGTTTTATTTACTGCCTTACTGGATACATCAAGAATAGAAACTTCAATATTATCTTTCTTTAGGTTTTTTCTCCAGTGACTAAGACATTGTACGAGGAGAAATAACACAAAAGGATTTAATAATGCTTCACTGGACACCAAAATAAGACAGCAGGGAACTACAAAGGTTGGTAGCACAACACTGAAGCTGCTCCCAGGCAGCTGATGTCCCCAGGCCTCCAGCAGCCACGGGACAGACGCTGGCGCTTCGACTGATGGAGCCACCAGGAGCCGTCTCCTCAGGGTAACGTTATCGTTTGTGAAGCGCCCTAAACAGCACCGAAAACAATCTCATACATCACTAAACACCAAAAGAAAACCATTCCCAGGAGTTTCTGTTTCAGTTAATGTAAAGTGCTGTAAGTGAAGGAAGTAAAGTATTTCAGACACATGTGGTGAGTTAGTGCTCTGGTTTCCCTGTAACAACTAATAGATCTTTTTTTAATGAAAACCTTGCCCATAAAGAACAGCAGAGAACAGAAGCAAGCAATCTTCCACTCTGAATATACACAGATTAAATCAAAATTCCCCCAGAATGGATGCTACTTAATATTCTGGGGCTGCTATTTGAATAGTAAGAATAATAATGAAATTAACTTATTCTTCATTCCATTGCACTCAGGCTTGTGGTGGGAACAGCAAAGAATATCCTGGTGAGATTGCAAATCCAGAGCACCTACAAATTCTCCCTCAGAAAGAAAGAAGAGAGTATTCCCTGAAGGGTGCTTTATTTAGGTTGTTTATTTTGCACATTTCACACACTGTATAAAATCTCCATCGCCAACTTAAAATTCCAAAATTAGCACAGAATCACAGAATACCCTGAGCTGGAAGGGACTCACCAGGATCATGGATCCAGCTCCTGGCCCTGCACAGACCCCCAACAACCCCATCCTGGGCACTCCTGGCAGCGCTGTCCAAATGCTCCTCCCTGGAGCTCTGGCAGCCTCGGGGCCGGGACCATTCCCTGGGGAGCCTGGGCAGTGCCCAGCACCCTCTGGGGGAAGAACCTTTCCTCATATCCAACCCAAACCTCTCCTGACACAGCTCCAGCCATTCCCTGGGTCCTGTCACTGTTGCAGGGAGCAGAGATCAGTGCTGCCCCTCAGGAGGAGCTTCAGACCCTGACCCTTCTCCAGCTGAACAGGCCCAGGGACCTCAGCCACTCCTCCTATGGCTCCTCCAGGGCCTTCCCCATCTTTGCAGTTGTTACCTCCATCATCAGAACCTCTGGAGATCTCTAGCCCAGCTCCTCACCAAAGCAGGGCCACATCCAAAGTAGGATAAGGATTTGTTCCAGTAGGGTAATGTCTGGTTTACTCCTGAGCCCCGAAAAGGACTCAGAACTGAGGATATGGTCTCAGAACGGCTGCTTAGAGGGGAGCTCTCACTTCCCTCCACTCTCTATTTACTCTCATGCTCAGCCCACCGAAACAGCTCCGTTTGACCTTGGCCCTCTCTCCCACCATGTGGCTCTCCAGTCCCATGCTCTGAATCTGTTTTCCAGCAGGACTCTGAGGCTCTTCCCGCAGAGCAGCGCTCAGTCAGCCTCTCCCAGCCCAGAGCACGAGCCCAGGTGACTCCATCCCACCGCAGGCTTTGCACTGGCTTTTGCTGAGCTTCCCTTGCTTCTGCCAGTCCATTTCCCACCTGCTGAGATCCTCCTCATGCCAGCCCTACCTCCTGAGCGTATTGACCTTCCTCCCAAATCGGTGCTGTCTGGAAATCTGTTGAAGTGCCTTTCACCCACTGCCCACACCAGTGACAAGACTTTAAACAAGGTCAGCGTGACCCCAAGCCCTGCAGAATTCCCTTGCAATTGGCGGCCATCAGTTCTCCACCCCTACTACTGAAGTCCAGAGGTCCAGCCAATTTCTGACCTCCTTTGTAGTCCCTGCATCCCCTGAACATTGCAGAGAGACTAAGGCAAAGCCTGTATTTCATCTGCAGTTAGAAGGCGAAGCCTGTATTTCATCTGAGTTTCTATTGTGTACCTTCTGCACAGCAATACAGACAGAAAAAAACCCCTATCTTATAAAAAAACCACACCAGAAAAAGAAAGAAATTGTGTTATTACAAACAACTTGTGTGAGAGACTGGATGGAGTCTGTGCAAAAGTTGCTTTGTATCTTTTGGGGATTTTTTTAATAGCAACTGACTGAGCTTTCAACTCATGACTATTCAGCTAAAGTGAGATTCAAAGATATCTTTTGGTGGTCATACACAGGGTGTATCTGCTGCTGCAGAACAACCACTTAGGGGGTCACACATCACTTTTTAGCAGAGCATATTCCATGCATTACAAGGGTGCTGTGCTATGCTGGAACACAGACACAGAATCACAGAATGGATTGGGTTGGAAGGAACCTTAAAGCCCATCCAGTTCCACCCCTTGCAATGGGCAGGGACACCTTTCGCTATCCCAGGGTGCTCCAAGCCCCATCCAACCTCGTCTGGAACACTCCCAGGGATGGGGCAGCCACAGCTTCTCTGAGCACCCTGTGCCAGGGCCTCACAGGGAAGAATTTCTTCCCAACATCTCACCTGAATTTTACCTCTTTCAGTCTAACCCATTACTCCTTGTCTGTCCTACCACCACAGCTCCTGAGGAAGAGTCCCCTTCTGGTTTCCCTGTAGCCCTTTGGATACTGGAAGGTGCTACAAGGTTTCCACACAATCTTCTCCTCTCCAGCCCCAGCTTTCCCAGTCTGTTTTCACACAAGAGGTTCACTGGTCCCCTTCTCAACTTCGTGGCCTCCTCTGGACTTGTTCCAACCGTTCCATGTCCTTCTCATGTGGAGGGCACCCGAAATGCACCCAGCACTGCAGGTGGGGTCTCACAAGAGCAGAGTAAAGGGGTAGAATCACCTCCCTCGACCTGCTGGCCACACTCCTTTGGATGCACGTTTATTTTGGAATTTCATCCCTGGGGACCTGCCAAGGCAGCACAGATGCTAACTCCAACAGCCTGCTGTTCAGAGACAGAATTCCAGACAGAGCACAAGAGAACATTTCCAGAAACCTCCTTTGGTCACACCAGAAGTCAGCACTGGCTTTCTCCCCAGCCTCGCCAGGAACGGATCCATCTCTGTCCTCCTGCTGCTGTTCCAGATTTTTCTGTCAGGAGAACAGAGAGCAGCAACATCATCCCACACAGAACTAACAGCGACTTCTGTCCCACACACTCCACAGACAGATCCAGTTGAAGAGACATCAACATTTTTTTCCCCCCTTTGTTTGTTTCAACAGAACCATGAGTAACACATCCAATTCTGCCACTGCGTGCGGTACCTAAACCTCCCTGATCACCCCAGCATGAGGCATCTGCCTGCCTGCCTGATCCCTGGATTTGGGGTGTTTTTTACTCCCCCATGGCAAAGTTCAGGCTGTTTTTCCCTCCTGCTGCAAATTACAAAGTCCCTCCTAACCCCCTGTCTCTCGCCGTTGCCACCATCAGCACCGATTTTCTGAATAATAACAGAATAAACCACAATAACAGCAACTCTGGATCAAACTTAACCCTGTGGTGAGGCAAACAACAAAATCACAAAATCTGAAGGGAAATAACCTCAACTGGCAGCGGCAGCCAAGGAAAGTCTTAGAAATGTAAAATAAAAGAATCTGATATATATTCCCAGCACTAAGTGGTAACTGGCAGAACGGAACAGCAGGTGCCAAAGAGAAGTTGGTGTGTCTGAAACACAAAGTGACATTAAATTGGTTTTCAGCTTGTTCTGACTAAAGCAAAAAGACACAAAATAAGCTTTTTACTAAAACCCAAATGCATTAATTAACACTAAATATATGGACTTCAGACTGTATTTGTAAGAATAAGCGATTTAACAAAGATGTCATCCTTAACAGCCTATAATTCCATACTACATTTTAACAACAATTCTCTCAGTAGGCTATTACTGCAAAAATTAAAAAAGAAAAAGAGCAGATCTTTTCAGTCAGCTTCTGAACAAGCACGTCTAAACTGTTTTCTTTAATTATTAAAAAGAAAGCCTTTTAAAAATGCCAAAATTCTGCCGCATAACTGTTAGGGAAGAGAACACAAAGCCCTGTGGCACAAATTTCCTTTCCCACTAAATACTGCTCATGCAAAGAATGGTTGTTCTTCCCAAATGCTACTTAGAAATGTTGAAAACCACCCAACATAAGTCTTGGGGGATGCAGTTTAATTTCTCTGCCTTCAGAGGAAGGCATGAAGTCAGTAGAAATCTGTACATCTCTAAGTAGCAAAAAAAACCCCGCAAAGACTGGCTCACAAAAAATCCAAAAATCTGCAAATAAATAGAGCTGAATGTACAATATGAGGAGTTTTCGGGGGTTACCACAGGGAATGTGTAACAGCTTGTAAAAATACCATCCCCAGTCCAACCTAGAGGCTCCAGAGACTGGGAACAGCAATATTCAGATTCGTATCTGTGAGTGGAAATGTTTGTTAAGTACCACAGTCAAAGCAGAGAGAAAGGATTAAAAGAACAAGCATTTAGTCCAACTGAACATAAAAATCCTTCCACTCTGCCACTTGAAAGCTTCGCATGAGGCTGAGAAGTGCTCCTACTGCTGCTTCAAGGAGTGTGTTTATACTTGGGCTGGGTATTGTTTGTGTTCTTTTATCTTAGATATAATGAACCTCTTCTCATTAACCGTGCTAATTGATTAAAGTTTAATTTAAATATGAATGCATCTCCTGCCCTGTTTCTAGACAAATTCTCATTTCTGCTGTTTGCTGTAAACTATATGAATATCATTATCAAGGAAGGAAGAAAATACCTGGTTTTCTTTCTTCTCTCTCTTTTCTTTTTTAATTTTTGGGGGGTTTTTTTGTTTGTTTTTCTTTTGTTTTGTGGGGGTTTTTTGGTTTGGTTTGGTTGTTTTGGTTTGGTTTGGTTTGGTTTTTTGTTTCGGGGGGGTTTTTTGTGTTGTTATGAAGAACACAGTTCTGAGTCGTTACAAAAAGCCTTCCCTTATAACTGTGAAGGGAATTACATATCTACAGTGTGAAAGATGAAGCCAGGTACGTTCTGGAGCGAGGTACCAGAAGGCAGTTTGCTGTTAAATCACCACAGCAGATAATTCTACATCACTGAACAAACCCTTCACTAAGATTGATCTGTCAAGGCAAATTCTGTAATTTGTTACTTATGGGGATTACCCACCAGGACGACAGACTGAGGAGCAATTGAAACCAATACTTTCTTTAATGCAAACCTGTGAAGCTTCGGAGGTGCCACCAGGGTAAGAGCTACAAAAGGCTGTTTATCTGATTGTTACAAAACTGTCCTGGAAAGATGCCCTGCCAGAGCTGCCACTGCACCTCCTCTTCTACAAGAACGGGGGTTTTTGGATCTGCAGCCCCAACAAGGACCTTTTTTAGGCAGCAGCACTGGCCCATCACGAACAGCAGTCAATGACTTGCAGCTGCTGGTCCTGCTCCACCAGCAGCCACAACCACACCAGACTTCCACTTGGCTCAAATAAATTGCTTTATTCACCAACTGAGCAAGTTAAACTCGTGCAAAGGCCACTATGGCCAATTACTGTGAATTTACAATCCAGACCAAGCTGCTCAAATGATTTAATACACACAATAATACAGAGTTAGGCAGCAGAGGTAGGAGCCTTCATGCAAATATCAGTTGTATCACTTTAATGTTTAGATGCTGGTGGATTCAGCTATCAAAAATCATGATCTTGCACTTTTTCCACTCAATATGTAAATATTGGACCTCTCCAAGGCAATTCTCTTTGGGACTCCTGACATTTAAAATGAAACAATGGCAGAAGGAGCAAATTAGCTTTCTCACATTTAGTGCAGGGCAACGCATTCAGATTCTATTTCTGTCTACTGAAACAATCAATTTAAAAATTCAACCAGGACTGTACTGCAAGCTGGTTTTGCTCTTTTGTGCCAATTATTTACCTTCTCCAACTACTTTTTGCCTCGAGTTTTCTCATTAAAAAATAAACAGTCAAACCTTCCCTGTGCACACAAGTTTTGATGAGAGAGTGCTAACAAAATGGAGTTTCCTACGAACCAGCATTAAGGACTGAAAAATAAATGCAGTCTTACAAATGATACCTATTTATTCCTATTTATTAAGTAAACCATTTAGTGTTCCAAATGCCTATTTTTAGGTTTGAAGGCCTTTGTTAAGTGAACTCGTTTCCCAATAAATTTTAGGCCAAATTAATGTGATTTTCTGTATTGATAAACTGTTGAAAAGGTGGAAAGGAGTTTTAGAAGTACCCGTGGGAGTGGGATATAGGAAAACACATGCCTAGCAAAGGGTGTTGGGGTGTTTGAGGCTTTGTTGGATTGGTTTTAATACTGAACTGGAAGGAAAAATAAGAAACACATCCTGTGGAAAATCCTTTCTGAAAGGTTTGATCAGTTCTTCATTATACAGGGAAGAGGAGAGACTGCTCAGAGCAGATACTTCAGCTAAATAAAACTATCAGCACTCTGCAATTTAAGGAATTATGAGATTCTCACATCTCTGCACTTTACTGTGCAAACCAAGAACCTGAACTTCGATATAAATTGCTAAGTAATTTTTTTTTTTTACTGGTTGGTCACTAAAACAGGAAAACACCGTCTCCATAAAACAAAAACATATTGATTTGTGGTGAATTGTTGAAAGTTAATCCCCAACTTCAAGAGAAGCCTGGAAGAAGGAGAATCTCACTGCACTCATCCCAGCAGAGTCACACAAGTCTGCAACACAGGGGCAGTGCTCAAAAACACATCCACAGAGTTACTAAAATCATTAATTTGTGAAGGAATTGCCTTTAGCTGACAAGGAACTCTCCAAAGCTTGACAACCATCTTAGCCAACATCTTGAAAACATCAGCAATTAAGAAGGATGAGTCTGAAAAGAACAAGTATCTTTTTTGGAAGTATTTCTGTGACATTAAGGCTGGGATGACACACACTGAATAGCAGGAAATGTTTGTTTTCAGCAAGATAAACAGATCGCTGTGCCACACAAGAGTAATTAGGAAGATTTACATTTCCTGGGTGCTGTCCTCTCTTTTCTAATACTCCTCTTGGGTGTTCAAGATTTGTTGTTATTTTTGATTTTCATAATTTGAAACATTTCCACCCATGACTGTGAATACAAATTAATTAAAGTAAAATTAGGAGGAAAGGTTCTATTCTTAAGCAACTAAATTAACCCAGGTCAGCACCCAGAGATTTCATGCAGTATTAGACAAGCAGAAACGGTTTTTATTAATATATTCAGATTTTCCAGAAGAATTAGAAGCTGCTCAGTACTGGAATAATCATTGATGGGTTTATTCTGCCCCAAAGACTTGTGTGGGAATTCAGATTGGAAAATGCTGTGAGTATTTTTTCTAAAATAATCTTGACTACAAAGTAGGTAAGATAAAATTCGATTACATGTAAAAAAATTGTAATATAACATGAAAATCAGGGGCAAACAACAAACCTTGCCTCTAAACGAGGCAGGATTTGCCTTTAAGTGCCAGATGTTGTTTTACAAACACAACTCACACCCAGAACACCTTCAATACTCCCCATATGCGTCACCAGCAAGCAAACCTGAAATCCCAATAACCTCACGCCTTCCCATCCAGGCGAATGCAGGTGGAAGGAATATGTTCACAAGGCTCAAAAATTCACTTTTATTCAGAAATGAAACAGGAGTCACAGAAAGGACTTTAAGTCAGACAACCTCAGACAATTACCATAGAAACCCACTCACATCTGCTAAATATTTTCGGCCAGAAAAGCATTCAAGTCGTGAAGTATTTATGATCTCTTAAATACAATCTGTGACAAACAGGAAAATTATTAACTTTAATATCTGGCCGCACAAGCGAAGGTTTTCACACCTGTTACCTTCTGCAAACCCCAAATATTTCCTGTTTAGGCTCTGAAGGATTTGTCCCCCTGCTGCTTGGGCATCTCTGATGAACTCTGCAGCTCCAGCAGAGGGGAAGGGACAGAGCCCAGAGAGGTGACATTATCCATGGGGCACAGGATGCTTCTGCCTGAGGAATGAACCTCAGCACAGTCTGCATGCCCATTTCAAACCCACGGGAAGAGCAGCTGCTGATTTACCTGCAGCCAATAAATTCCCCCGTTTTTAAGAAGGCATCAGGATGCTTATTAGACTCAAAACTTGAGCAGCAACTCAGGGGGAAGCCAGAACTTCCTCACCAAGAATATTTAGGCTCTTTCAGACTCAGTGGAAAGGACTGATTTGTTAGAAGAATAAGAAGGCTCAGTGCTGACCTGAAACTATGCGGCCTCTAAAACGAGTAAAAATGAAAACCTGCACCTACACACCCCTCCAGGAGCACATTCCTTCCTTCTGTTTAACACCAAGAATCACCCTTCAGAGATAGCAGAGAATTTTCCCAGAAAAAGGCAAAACACCACAGAGACTCCCACAATATTTAGCTAAAATTGCATTTCTCATTATTTCTGCTTATCGGTCTCTGTGTGAAGACAGTGTGGTTGTTTACTCTTGACCCAGGCCTTGATTTCAATCCCACCACTTAATAAAAATCTTACAGCTTTCTTAGCCTAGCAGAACCTGACAATCTCTTTCTTCTTAAAGTAAAATGTCTTGAGAACTGAAATGGGAGAAAGGTCAAAAAAAAAAAACATCATAACCTTTCCTGCTTGCTCTATGACAAAAATCTTAATATTATGCCTTGTGTTTGTTCACATCTTTTTTTTCTTCTTTTTTCAGGAAATTGCTCAGCCTGTAGTCATAACCTTTCCCAAACCCCAGAATAATATAACTCAATAAAAACTGTAATTAAAATGTAACAGCTAAGATCCCTGGACTCAAGATCTTACACCCAGAGTATCTCTGCTCATCAAAGGCCTCGATCAGTTTTCCTCCTTCCTCTCGGGCCTGTGATAGAGATCTTGGAAGTGAAACACTTCAGCCTTCAAATTCAGCTGAAGGGTAATAAATAAAGGGACGTAATAAATAAAAGGACATAGGAATAAAAGGACACGGGAAAGATACCCGAGAACTCAAGAACGATCCTGGCATTTGATGTATGAATAAAGTGGAAAGGAAACAGATGGCACAGTATGCATAAAATCATCTATTATGCTAATGAAATTAATCAAACTAAAGCTGACCACGAAGGAGCACAGAGGACACTTGCTGCATTTAGGGATAAAATAGGAGAAAAACTTCAATGCCAAAATAAAAAGTTATGCAATGAGGAAAAAACAAGGATATACATAAAGCTGTTGTTGTTTCAGAGAGATGCTGTGAATGCCACTACTCACTGATGGTCAGGGGGGCAAAGGAGTGAAATTCAGCAAAACAGAAAAAAAAATCATTCTGGCACCCTGTGCTTGGAAAGGGTGTGAAAATACTTGGGCTGTCTCACTCCAAAGAAGAACCAGCTCCACCACTCCGCCCTTCCTGGCAGTGGCACAGCAGAGCCAGTATCTACTCTGGTTTGAAATGACCTTGAAATGGCCCCGAGCTGCACCAGGGGAGGTTCTGATCAGGTATCAGGAGAAGGTTTCTCACAGAAAGGCTCGTCCAGCATGGAACAGACTGTGCAGGGCAGTGCTGGAGTCACCATCCCTGGAAGTGTTCAAAGCACTTGTGGATGTGGCACCTGGGGGACGCGTTAGTGGTGACCGTGGTGCTGCTGTGCTGAGGGACTTGATGTTCTTAGAGGTCTTTTCCAACTTGAACAATTCTGTGATTCTCTGAACACCATCCCCTGCATGACTTCCTTGGGAAATCTATTTTAATGCTTCCCTAGGCTAACTACAAGAGAGCTTTTTCTGATATCTGCCTGCAATCTTCCCCTTGGAAATTAAGTCCATTATTCCTCTTCCTACCCACTCCTGCCACGGAGAACAAATTGTCCCACTGCCTCCTCATGTATTTGAGCACTGCTACATTCTGCTTCTCACACCTTTCCTTAGAGTAACTGCTCCAGGTTGTCCCATCTTTCACAGCAAGACCTGCTTTCAGCTTTTCTAATCTCAGTTATCACTCTTTTCTAGACTCCTTGTAGCTCAGATCTTTCCTCAGTGCAGGGCTTTAACTGGGCATTGATCAAACCTTGGAGGGGCAGGCACTGATTCCTGCTCCCCGTGACAGTGACAGGACCCAGGGAATGGCTGGAGCTGTGCCAGGGGAGGTTTGGGTTGGATATCAGGAAAGGTTCTTCCCCCAGAGGGTGCTGGGCACTGCCCAGGCTCCCCAGGGAATGGTCCCGGCCCCAAGGCTGCCAGAGCTCCAGGAGCGTTTGGACAGCGCTGCCAGGGATGCCCAGGGTGGGATTGTTGCGCTGTCTGTGCCAGGAGCTGGATCCATGATCCTGGTGGGTCCCTTCCAGCTCAGGATATTCTGAATTTATGACCTTACTCGACCAGCACAGCCCCAGCAGGGCTGAGAAGCATGGGAGGAATATTTTCAGGCAGGTTTATCTCTGATCTACAGCTGATTTAGTGTAGGCCTGTGCAGTAAATCACAACACTCCTGCCACGCTCCTCCATGAGCCACCAGCACTCCTCGTCTCCTCTGCGAAGGCAGGGCACTGATGGGTATTTATGCAGTTAATTACACTTGGCCAAAGGCAGAGCTTTCTAATTGTCTGGACTGAATTAGCTCCTATATTTTCAGATTATCGTTTGCAGTTTGCCAAGGTTATGTTGAGTCCTCATTCTGTCTCCCAGCACGATCCCAGCCCCAGCTCAAGCTTCGTGTTGAAGGAATTTCTCAATTCCATCATCTGGACCTTTGGCTAAAATACTGAAAAAATCAGAATACCATTCGGTTGACACAGCTTTACTGACAGTGAAACCAGGCAGCAAATCTCATTCCACAGCAGCTGCACCTAAACCACGGCTTCCCCCTGACAATGTCACTTCAGGCAGCATTAAAAGTTTCAAACAAGTCAAGATACACAGCACCAAGTCCCTTTTACAGGAGGTAACTGCAAAAATCCACGTTTTTTGTGCCCTGAACAAACACCACAAAAAGTGCTGACAAGAACTACATAGGAATCAAATCCCTGCCTCAAAAAACAGGCAGGGGAACTGGAACAAAAACCTGAGGGAGGAGAGTGACAGGAGAGAGCAAACCTTCCTCCCTGCACACCCCCTTTGTGAAACCTTCACCAATTTCGTGTTTTACCTCCTTTTTGCCCAGATCTGAGGCTGGGAAGTCTTGGCTCCCGACAGTCAGGGGTTCACAGACAGTGATCCCTGACAATTTACAGAGCCAAGCAACCTCCCACAGCCACTCTGCTGAAGGCAGGAGAGATGGGAACCCCCAGCTCAGCCAGGCAGCCCTGCCCAGCATCAGATCTTATCAAAGCATCCATCCTTGAAGGGGTTTTGCTGCTTTTTAACAGGACTTGGCCTCTGAAAGGGCTGCCTGGATGACACAGGATGATAATTCCTTGTCAGTGCATTATCCTCTTAAAAGCATGGAAGAAAATTTCAATAGAACCAATTTCTGACACTGAAAAATTATTTCTTGGCTACCAGAGTACTAAAAAAAAAAAAATATTCAGTCCCACCTGAAAAATCTGTGTAGGGATTGCCCAGAAACAGGGCCATTCAGCTCCATGGATACGTTCAGAAATGGCCATAAATCTCACAGTGCTGAAAGCTGAACTGTGCTAGAGCAGCTGAAAGAGTGATGGAAAACATTCCTCACGTGCCGTGCCAGGGTATGGCACAAACCCCTCTGCTGCAGCATCATTCCAATCACCTTGATGCAGTCTCTGCACAGTTAAGGCCATGTTGTGTAATTTTTATTCTAACATCTAAAAAAAACCCCAGAATTTTAAAGCTTGAGTATCTCTTTTAGCAAAATACAGGTTTTATCTGTAACTCTCCTTCACAAGGAAAAGCACTTCTGTTTATTCCATCTTTGAATAATTTGATTTTACATTTACGTGGAGGAATCTGTATCTAAAAGCGTATGTGATTTAAAACAAATCTAGGGATACCTGTGGAATCTACAAGCTAAAACTTTCATCAGTCCTAATGCTTTTTAAAAACACATTTTATAGGCAATTTCCCGTCACACATTAACAGCAAAGTTAACATAAATGTTTAAAATATTTTTACGCAACTATAAAAAGAATTGAGATTATATCACTTAAGAAAAATGTCTCTTTAGTAGAGCTACAAAAATCAATCCAGGACAGGCCTATTGATTTCCATTATCACAAGCTGAAAGGAATTAGATCCTATTTTTTACCCCCTCTACTTTTACTTTTTTTTTTTTTGGTTCTTTTAGCTGCCACTTGTTCATAACAAGCAACAGCTGAAAACAAACAGAGGATTGAAAGTTCCAGTTTGTATCAGGGAGGAATTTCAAGGAAAATCTGTGCCCAGGATGGCGCTTAAGTATGTCCTTAGCACTAAACAAGTACTTGCAGTAAAATTAGCAGGAATTTCAATTGCTTTCATAAATCAAGAGAATAAAAATGAACCAGTAAATCCCAGAGTTGTGCAACAGAATTATAAAATACCACATTATAAATGCCCCAGTATACCTCGCAGCACAAACTTGTAAGGACTAGAAAGAAGAAAATTTAATTCCTCTCAGCTCATAACAAATGAGGAGAGAATATCAGACTTGAGACAATCTGCTATTAATGCTCTGCTTTCAAGCATTTATGGATTTGCCTGAAATTATATCTTCCCTCCTGCTCTAGTTTCACGCTCGGGGTGTTGATTTACATCACATTTTGGTGAAGAGGATCATCAGCAGTGGTTTGACCATTTCCAGAGCAGCATCACCCCACAGTGGTGCTGTGCCAGTAATTCTCCAGCCTGTTTGCTGGGCAGAACCAGTGTCCCCATCACAACACGAACAATTCAAAAACTCACAGGTCCTTTTCCCAACATCTCTGTTTTTCACCCATATTTTTTAAAAAATCGTAATTTCACTTCCCCATGTCAGACTATAAAACAATCATTGCTTTCAGGAATGCAGGCCTTAAATTGATGCCTTGGAGAGGCTCCTTAGAGCAGAGGCCAGACAAGATGAAGAGAATAAAATGGGGATTTATTGAAGGGCCTTCAATAGGGACACCTCTGGCAGGCAAAGCCCTCTCCGGGAGAGGCCACACCCAAGATGGACCCCGGGTCATGAGTTTGCTACACTTTGATCAGTTTTGATCAATTTACATGTCAGGGTTAATTCTCCAATTACAATTTCAGGTGGTGATGGAATTTACCCCGAGTCTGTCCCCCTTTTAGAGGCTCAGTTTCCATATTTTGGGGCCTGGAACAACGAGGTGTCCTTGAGTCCAGGTCTGGAGAGGATTTGTTGTGTCTGAGCAGGATGGGAGAACAGGAGCTCCCAGCCCGTGGGGAGTTTGAGAGTTCCACACTAAAGCAGGGCAGGATCTGAATATAAAAAGCTGAATCTTAAGGCATCAGGACATCAGCAGGGTTTGTGTAACTTGATAATCAGAGAATCACAGAATCATGGAATGGCTTAGGTTGGAGGGGACCATAAAGACCAGTTAAATCCAAACCCCTGACATGGCAGGGACACCTTCCACTGTCCCAGGTGGCTCCAAGCCCTGTCCAGCCTGGCCTTGGACACTTCCAGGGATCCTGGAGCAGCCACAGCTTCTGTGGGCACCCTGTGCCAGGGCCTCACCTAAAATAACAACAATAATCCCTGCAAATACTTTTATTTTGGTAATGCTTATAAATACTTCAATTTTGGATGAGCTGATAAAGTTGGGATAAAAAGAATGGATTCTCATTGTACCCCACTGCTGGGCAACCATGCCAGGGAAAAGCACAAATAGCAAAAATCTATGGAGCAAATAGCGAAGTTTTACAGAAATTTTCTCTCAAAGCAGACTGGTGTATCAGCCCTGCAGTACCACAGCACCTCAAACGTCTGTCACAAAACAGCAATCTCTCTTCTGAGCTCCAAAAATTTCAAATTGCCTTCGGCATTCTCCAAATACTTGAGGTTTTTGTTATTTTTCTCCTTTCATGGAGTAAGACTGCTCAGCTGTCTCACTCAGTGATGTTTTAGCCCACTCAGCCGCTTCGGAAGCAAGGCAAAGGCAGGTCAGATTTTCATTACGAGCAGAATTTGCTGATCTTTTAGACACATCTGGTAAGAGACTCAGGGACAGCGCTGTTGTCATAAAAACCTTCCTTTGGAGGCTAAGTCTGCAAAGAGTTTCTTTGTTTTGGATGAAGTGCTCAGCGTAAGTCAGACCAGGCTGTTCTGTGAGCACCTGTTCCACGAGCATTCCAGCCCCTGAAGGGCTGTGATTTCCCACATCCTCATCAACTGTTCCCCAGGACACCCAGTCCCACTCCTCCAGTTGCAGAAGGGCTGGCTGGTGCTGCCCTGGGAATGGATCAGCTGCCTCACGCTTCCCCACGTGGAATGACTTCAAAAATAAAGGGTGTGCTAAATGAATTAATACGGTACAGCAACTAGAAATGCTTGATAAATAACAAACCATCATCTGCAGCTCATCTCCAAGTAGAAGCAGTTTTAGAATATTAACTGTGCTGGGGGGATATAATATAAAGTCGTACATACGGTAAAAATATACAAAACACGTTTTCCAAATTCATTTAGAACCCAGAGCAAACAATCTGATTCAGTCAAACTTTTTTTTTTCTTTTCTTCTTCCTCACCCTCCTTTGTGTGTGTGGATGGATCACCCTTCTCTAAAACAACTCCTATAAAAGGGAAAATATTTGAGTGATGTGTGAATCTTGCCGTAAAATAATTGAGCATTCAAGGCTAAGATGGTTAATCAGGCTTGATCAATACAGTCAACAGAACCTGTTGCCTTGATCAATATGGAAAATGTAATACAAAATGCTATTTCTTTTTCATACACGCACCTTGTATCAAGACAAAGTCTTAACTAAATCCAAAATCTATTAAACCTAAATCTGGACTGAGTCTCAGAAACATCTGAAATACAGAGATTTAGTTACTTCAAAAGAAAATGTGTCAAACCAGAATAAAACACAATAAAAAAGCCTCAGATCATGTTCTTTATGTCAAGTTCTTCAGTACCTGTATGAGATTTACTGAAGTAAGACCACAATAAATAAATTTACAAGGACAAGCAAGACCATAAAAATCCCATGAAAAGTAAAGATGAGTTGTGCAGTAGTATAAAATAGAATTACAAATGTTAATAAAGGCTTTGTGAATATCAAGTTTCCCTCATACTCTCAGTGGACAAAAGTGGGACTTAATGACTCCAGCAAAGGCACATTTTGATGGCACAATTAAGCTTTGGATGGTTCCACCCTACGGAAATGGAAATGCTGGAAGCCAGCACGGGCTTCCCTGCTGGACTTTCGTGAAATTGGATGCTAATTATACACATTCATTTTCTGGCTCAGTAAGCTGCTCACAGAGTGCTTGGGAAGTGTGGTGACAAATCCATCACCTCCCAGCACACGCAGCGACAGCCCCACAGCCCCACCCCGACACGACCTCGCACCCGCTCAGCGCAAGCACCTCTTGTGGTTTTAGCAGTGGGGAGGGGGCCATAAAGATGGCTCCTGTGAGCAGCTTCTGGAATTCTTCACCATTTCCAGCAGAGCCAATCTCTGATGGCTCTGAAGATGATGGACATGCCACTGGCCATGTTTGAGCCAGTGAGAAAGGTTGGTTACGCCTCTGTGATGACATATTTAAGGAAAAATCAAAACAAAATGTACACGCAGCTGCTTTTAGTTAGAGAAGGAGGAGGATGTGAGAACATGTGAGGGAAAACAACATGGAGACACCAAGGTCAGTGGAGAAGGAAGGAGAGGAGGTGCCCCAAGCGCTGGAGCTGCGATTCCTCTGCAGGCTGTGGTGAGCCCATGGTGAAGCAGCTGTCCCCCTGCAG